>JAHDVE020000794.1:0-31047 GCA_022606495.2 Halesus radiatus
GATTGGGTATGTACACGTTTATTAAATGCAGGAGTTCAGAACAATTTAATTTACAGTTTAACAATTTTAGTAAAAGGGTTAGGTCGTTAATTTTCCGTCTGTTTTCTAATGTTGGAATATTTAAAATATTCATTAACGATGGGTAATTTATGTGCTCTAAAGGTATGTTTACTTTAAAATTTATGAAACGCAAAAATTTTCTTTGAATTCTTTCAACATTGTGAATATGTATTTTGTAGAAAGGTGACCACACTATGGAATTATGTTCAATTAAACTTCTAACTTGGGATATGTACAATAATTTTATTACTTGTAGCGATTGAAAGTTTTTTATTGTTCTTAATATAAATCCTAAAGTTTTCATACCTTTATTTACAATTTGTTGAATGTGAGCTGTGAAATTTAGTTTCTCATCCATTATAATGCCGAGATCTCTCATTTCTGTAACTCTTTGTAGATTTATTTGATTTATTGAATAGTCAAAAAAGAGAGACGTTTTCTTTCTGGAAAAGGTTAGAGTTTTACATTTTTCAACATTTAGATACAAATTGTTTTGTGAGCACCAGTTATTTAGCATGTCAATATTAAACTGAAGAATTTAATATGGATTATCGAAGGAAAGAAGTTCTGTTAGAGATTATGGTTGATTGTAATTTGGAAATAATGATGTAAGTTAATCTTCAATACCTACACTCAGTGGAATGGCGATATACAATGCAAGCAGTGTAAGAGAGACAGAGCGCATATAAATAGTGTATTTTCGTTGGCTCTCTCGGCGTTAAAACCAAAAGGTGGTAAGTCAGTGGCTATGATAGGTTCCTTTCAAAACGACATGGAAGGCGCTTGCATCTTGTTTTATCTGAATACAGTGAGTAAGAGTAAATAGCTAAAAAAAATGTACTCGTACATTCTAACCCGGGAAGAAATCTGAAAATAAGCATAGGTAACGGGTACCTACCGTGGTATAGTATAATATTATCTTTCTGATTTTGCATTTAAAATGCAATCCTCCATTTGTAAACCTTCGCGCGTGCGCACCGCATCTCGCCGTTTGTTGTGGCAACCGGCTCCATCAACCTGTTCCAATACACCTAACGATAATGATAGTCAATTCACCTGCAGCACATTATTACTGTATGTATGTATTAGAAGCCACCACTGCGGGACAAGTGCCACCACCTCCGTAGTCGCCGGGTCCGCCCATGCTTGAAAAACTTGTTTTCAAGTGGTCGCCCGGTGGGGGCGGAGACAGGTGCATGCACGCCCATGGTGATACTGACATTACACCTGTAGAACTAAGAATTAGTGATTTTTATATATTCAAGTTTTAATAGGGAAGTAAGCAGCTAATGTGGCTGCAGCTTTGTCAAGTTTGGTAGTAACCCGATGGGGGCTGTGTACGCCCATAGCGATAGTGACATTATACCTGTAGATCTAAGAATTAGTGATTTCTATATATTCAAGTTTTAATAGGGAAGTAAGCAGCTAATGTGGCTGCAGCTTTGTCAAGTTTGGTAGTAACCCGATGGGGGCTGTGTACGCCCATAGCGATAGTGACATTATACCTGTTAGAATTAAAGAGTGATTTTGTTTGTTTGTGTACCTATTCCAGCTTAAACTGGGAAGGTAATCGGCAATAGTGGGCGAACAATTATTAATAATAATAATTGAATAATTGGATAATTTGTATAGCACCGTTTCTGTATAAGATCATCTCAGGGGCGCTGTACAAATATTGCTTGCTAGGGTTTATCTTATTATGTACCGATACAGAAACATAGTACCTGTACCTGGAAGGTCACTCCAGATTAACACGTTATATTAGAAATCGGAAGATACGATTCTGCACGCCCAGAGTACAATATCAGTAAAACACTGCAAATCGCATGATATGGGAGTTACTATTTATTCTTATTTGTGATTGATATTACGTTTGTTACAAGGTTAGTGGCCAAAAAAGGTATTTATTTTATATTTTAATTATTTATATTTTTTTGTGTTCGAATTTAGAACTGGAAACAGATTTTAAAAATAACCTTTGAAAGATAAAAAATGCAACACGGGGTTTAACTGAAATTATTGATAATAATTATTTACATTTACACATTTTTACAATATAAATAACTTGAGGTGGGTATTAACCGGCTAGCTCCGTTATGTAAATTGTGTTTGCAACTGTACCATTTATGAATATGACCTTTTGAAGGGATGAGTTTCAATAATCCATCGTATTATAATCAAAATGGCCGTCATTTCGAGTGTCTTTGAGTCATAATGTTTTCAAATTCCAATAAGTCCATAAGTATACGCTTCGACGGTCCCAATACGTATGGTGTCGAATCTGTATGGTTTACAGGAGACTGATAATAAGGTTAGATTCGACTATGTACGCCGAATGCATCGCGCACTTTCGATCACTTTCTTTTTAACAAATGACAATTTTAAGGAAAACTCAACTTTTTTTGGCATTATCTGAAAATATATAATAATAATAATAAATGGATTATTTCACATAAGCGCGCCGTTTTCATTGGAAATCACCTCAAGGGCGCGGTAATAATAATTGATATTGATAATAATAAATAGCCATGCATACAAAAGGATAGTCAGGATAGACAGTAAAACGAAAATCGATTTTTTTTTTTTACAGATTCGACCTTACGTTGGGACCGTCGATTTCAATTTCTCTTGTCCTAAAAAATTAAAATCGCTTTTCTGGTTTATTTATGGTTTCTATGTTTAACTTTTTAATTAATTTCTAAAATCAGTCTATTTCTCTTCTTCCCCGTCTCCGTATGATCTTCTAAAGTCAGTGTTTATGTTTTCAACAATGAAGTATCGCCAATTACTGAAAAATAGGTCAAAAACAAGTTATTGTTCTACTTTTCTCGTAGTTCACTTTTCATGGACTTGATTTTGATATTTATCGACTCAATGAGATCTTTCGTCAGTTTCCCTTTACTTCGGTTACACCATACACGCCCACAACATACGTCTATCGCTTCAGTGATTCGTGTACAAGTACTGTGATTTGTAACCATACGAATAGATTCCCTACTTGCATGACTCTTGAAGGATCATGTTAAATAATTCAGGTTGAAAAGTGAATTTAAGTCTAAAATCTATTAACATCCATCGGCGTCTAATGGACATTGCCTACATTTTAGAAAAGTATTCTGAGCTACATACTGCTACTCTTTTTGTATGGGTACACTTGCTCCGTTCGTTCCGGAAGCGGTAAAATAATATGTTTGCCCATTTCAGAATTAACGATATTCACGAATTATAAGCATCTACATTATTTACTCTGGCTCGATACTGCGAACATTGGACAATAATTATTAACTGTACAACCACCACCACCACCCACCACATTTTATAATACTGTTCGTTGACTAAATGTCACACATTCAGCGTTTGTTCAAATAATACATGGCTTCACCCGAGTTTTAACATTATTTTTTTCATTAAGATAAATATGGAACCAACATTTTGGCGTCAATATTTAAGGCGATGCAATGGAGAAGTATTGCAAAATCGTGTGTTTTCGGTTTGAGAATTTGTTGGCCTAGAAATATCATAGATGATTGAATTAAATACTGCAAGTAGAACAGACCTTGGCCTTTCATTTAACCGTGCATTTTTGTCGTATGTCTTTTTATAAGTTTAGAAAAAAATAAAGTATGAGACATTAAAAAATGTTTAAAGTGCAAAATCTCCTACCTATGAACCCCTTTTCCCATATTTTCGTATTGTTCATTGTGGTAAATTAAGTTTTTTTAGAATATAACCGTAAAACATTTTAATAATTATGTCTGAGCTTTACATAATATAATAAAACACGCATTTTTGTGATGTTTTTTTTTGCGTAAATCGAAACATGCCGATGTACAGCGGGATTTTCAACCTTGTCGCCACCTGCATAAGGAGCGCGTGATTTCGTTAACATTTTAGCCGGTGGATGGCCTAAATTGACATTTCAAGGCTCCATGGCTCATGATGGTAATGGTGTTGCAAGCTAAGAATGGTTACGTTATTCTAGCTTAAAAAATGATAAGCACCGCTTTGTTTCGGAATTGTGGCCTTTCACCAGGTCGATACTGAGAGGGATGAATTACCAGTTTTAAATTGGCGTATCGACGATATTATAAACTTTTATTCCATATTTAATAGAATCTTAACCGACTGTTTAATTGACAAAACGTTTAAATAACAGAATGGGTCTTGTATCAGATCCCCAAACTGAGTATCGATTATAATGGGTCGCCAGCAATGGTTATTGAACAATACATCAGTAAATAAAGTACCCTTTACCTTTCATAATATAGATTACCTGCGTAACCCCATATTTCATGTTTATTACCTTTCAGCATTCGCCTCGCAGTACATTTCCTCTCCTTGGCCCAAAGTAAACCGAACGTGTACGGCTGAGCTAATAACGCTGAAATGGCTGAAACGGCTGAAACTGTATTTAGTATTTACATTCCTATAGTACTACCTGTGTTAGATTCATGGACCACCTCAAACGAAAGGTAAGCCGGGGGTATTTCGAGACCCGACCCGACCCTTTTTTATATATTTACACGGCCTTTAAAAAAAAAATTATCGGGCAATCTTTCTCTTGTTTTACTCATCGACAGATTGTTATAAACGAGGCTAGTATAACTAATTAAAAATTACAAATTAGGAATTTATTTGTTTGTTTTTATGAAGCTGCTAGATTTCTTCAATTGCGAGTTCTGGCGTCATGAAAAATGCATAAAGTTTTCTGCGTTACTATTTGCACATCGCAATATGATTTCCGTCGTGAGCTATGGAGCTTTTAAACTAAAATTTATGCGTTATGCATATACAAGGTGTAATAGCACGTACCTGGCAGGCTTTAATCAGTTATTTCTGAGCACTATTGGAGTTTAAAATGTAGATGTAATTTTGATGTCCGATGACCTTTTTTCAACTAAAAACAAATAAATATATTTTCTATCATACGTTACTACTGATCACACTGACACGAGTCGCAACGGATCACGTGATACGCGCTCGTCTGTACAGTGCTACTGGAAAGAGACGAAGTTCGTCGTATCAGGTGATGCGCTACGTTGTGGCGACGTGTGGTGGAAATGTTTTTTTCTAAATAAAATAAAAATACATCTTCATTTTTACTCCAAATATGCTCAGGAATCGCTGTTTAAAGTTCGTCGGGTGCGTACTGATACATCCCGTATATAAGAGAAGAGGGCGTATTGCATGCTCTATATTTTTCAGTTGAATGATCACAAAGACTTGTTAGGGATATATTTATGTTTGCCCTGCGACAGAAATTAAATATGGCAAATATATGCAAATATGACTCTAAGCCGAGTACGCCATAATTTAATTATTTTATTGTAACATTTACTAAATAGATAATAAATAAATAGTAAAAAGTAGAATGGTTAAGAATGTCAATGATGATAAAATTCCCCTTAAGTCACGGGGCAGCTGGTGATTATATCATCTCTGCTTTCGCTATGGTTCAAGTGTTATATCTGAGACATTTATTTCATTGATTAGATACAAAAAACCGTTTTCGAAAATAATAATCTAGCGAAGCCGGATAGTAACCATAAAACTAAGATGTTTTCTGAACGTTGGTGTTTCGACATTTTCTTTTAGTTTTGATTATGATCATTTCCAAACTCTATTTAAAACGTTATTCTTATAACTAGTACTGAGTATCTAGGTCATCCCAACCTTCCCCTGCCTAAATTACCCCAAAACCCCGTCAAAAGAGACGATTTAAATTTGTACAGCAAAATTGTACACACAATAATTATTATCACCTCGCTGAATTTCCCTTTTTTTTACCCCAACCACCCATACACACACACACTCACACTCACACTCACACTCACACTCAGCCACTGCCTCATCATAACGCTGAGCTAAATCCAAAGGTGAGGTGAGGAGGTGTGGGTAGGATGGTAACTGGTATTATTACGAGGCTAAACCCCGAAGGCTGCCCGAATTACGGTGGGATTTATTATTTATTTGCAGACGGTTAATAATATTTTGATTGCCGTAGCGGGCGGCCGCGGCCCCGCCAGGTTGTGCAAAAGTAGATTAGGATTTGAAAAAATATTTTTTCGGGGTGTGTGTTTTTTTTAAATTTTTAAATAATGAAGTTTGTATTGTTTCGTGCAAGTCAGCGGTGCTAAAGGTTAATGGGTTACAGGTCCAGATTTAAAGCCGAAAACAACCTGCGAAAAATTTGTAATGAAATAAATTCTTCTTATTTTTTCATCGTTTCATAACGGAAAGCCGCAAATTACTTTGAACAAACTGTTTTTCTCTCACTTAATATTAGGTTCAGTAAAATGAATCTGGTTCTCCTGCCTTTTCACATCATCTATTAGTACAGGGATGGGGAACCTCCGGCCCGCGAGTACATTTTTTGGTTCATCCTGTCAGAGCACCCGCAATCACACAAACAATCCGGCCCTTCGGGGAAAACAATGCAGTTAACTGATTCCAATAATTTGTATTATTACTGTAAAAAGTAATGACGATTACTGACTCGCACGATGCAATTTTAAAATGTAAAAATGCTAAACCAAAAGTAGGATACCGGCAACCCCTGAACTTCTGTTATTTTATTTTTGTTCAATATTTAGTCGTGTATGTACCTAAATTATCCACAAACAATAGACAAACCAGACAGAACCACACACTAAACCTACCTCAATGCAACACTAACTCAAAACCAAACACCTTTATTCAACGCGCTTCACAAAATTTTAACACTTCATACAGTGAGTTCGACTTATTCAACTCAGCCCCTTATAATTTCAAACCAAAAATCAATAAATAACATTCACACAATACATATTACTCAACACAGACTAGATCCTTTCCCTTCCCCTCCCTCCCATTATCTCAACCTTGTAACTTTTCTTCTCTTTTTTTGTTCAAACTGATTAATTTAAATACTTAGGTGAAAACCTATTGGTTATTTTTTTAAATATATTAGATAAATGTAATTATTGCGGTAAACTGTTGGTTTTCCAAATAAAATAAAATAAGCAACCACAAAAATCCTTAAATAACAAAATTTGTAAAAAATTAGCAACATTTTGAAAATATTGTAAAAATGGTTAAATATTGTCCAAATTGACAATATATTAAAAAATACTAACCACAAATATCTATAAATATTCACAAATATCCACCGATATCTATAAAATACACAAATGCATACAAATATTCGGAAATATTTCTAATTTTAGCTTTTTTTCTATCTGCGACAATCGTGTTTGGTATAATTTTGAGTAAAAAAGATTGTAGGACGGTATAACGTTATGTTGTAGTTCTGGCACATGACGAGTGTAAACATTGCTTTCGGAACTCTAGACTTAGTCTAGGCGCCCTCGTGGCAGCCGGCTGCGTTTTGTAGTCGCTCCCGATTTACCTCGGAAGTATCGGGAAGTTATTAATTTTCCCGGTGTAAAAATAGCATAAAATAACCGCAATAATTTTTGGGTTACATTTATAAAAATTACATAATTTTAGTGCTGTCGTTTCGAGCTTAAATCAAGTTTATAATAAAAAGCCAAATATTTTGAGTTGAAATCTGCTTCGTTCTTCCGAATTAACGCATTAGACATCGGTCACATCCTTAGAGTAATAATACATCTGGCGGCGGACGGTCGAACACGTGAACTAGTGAAGTGCGGTGGTTGTAAAAATATTGTATTGTATTGTATACAACCGGGAAGTGAACCCCAACAAGAACACCAGCTGGGGCGAGAACGAGCCTTTATCTACGTCATTGAGATAGTGGCCAAGTTCCTCAACAAGCACGACTTTGACCTGATCTGCCGGGTGCATCAGGTGGTAGAGGACAGGTATGAGTTCTTTGCCAAGAAGCAACTGGTACTGCAGGGAATTCGATAATGCGGGAGCAATGATGTCAGTGGACGACACGATGAAGTGCTCCTTCCGGATCCTGATGCCGGCTGACAAGCGCCTGGCGTACGTGCAGACCAACACCAATCCGACCCGTCACGCCACCAGGGGCGTAACCAAGACAAAGAAGATTTTGAGGGCCCTCTGGATAAATCCCACCGGCCACCATCCTCCCCCGCCGCTCCACCCTTTTAAGAGTGTTTCTGTGTTATTTATCCTAAAAAAATATGGATAATAATTCTTTGTCTTAGCTTAAACACATTCTTGAATATAATGGAAACAGTCACTCTATCATTTGTATTAGCGTCTTGCAATATTAAATACATTCTTGAGTATAATGGAAACAATCACTCTAAGAATTGTATTAGCGTCTTGCAATATTAAATACATTCTTGAATATAATGGAAACAATCACTCTAAGAATTGTATTAGCGTCTTGCAATATTAAATACATTCTTGAATATAATGGAAACAATCACTCTATCATTTGTATTAGCGTCTTGCAATATTAAATACATTCTTGAATATAATGGAAACAATCACTCTATCATTTGTATTGGCGTCTTGCAATATTAAATACATTCTTGAATATAATGGAAACAATCACTCTATCATTTGTATTAGCGTCTTGCAATATTAAATACATTCTTGAATATAATGAAAACAATCAATCTATCATTTGTATTAGCGTTTTGCAATATTAAATACATTCTTGAATATAATGGAAAAAATCACTCTATCATTTGTATTAGCGTCTTGTAATATTAAATACATTCTTGAATATAATTTAACTTCATCTCTTTATATGGTCTATAAATAATGTGTAATGATGGCCTGTCCAAAAAGAGAAAATAAATGTTAAAAAAAAATAAAAAAATAATAATAAATTCGTAGAATAGATGTAATATAAGAATAGGAAGTAATATTTGTACAGCGCCCCTGAGGTGATTTCTCACAAAAGCGGCGCTATAAAAATCATCCGATTATTATTATTATTATTAGACTTGTTTCTTTCCGGAATGCGTCTGAATGCGATGCAAGTTGGAGAAATATAATCCTTATTTTCCTATTGCAATTATTCGTATCTACTGTCGGATAGTCAGATTATGGCAGAAATGCTGACGCGCTCTGGAGGAGAATCACATGCAGCCGCGCATCCATGGCATCCCCAATTGGGGTATGTTGTGAGGCGGAAGGGAAGATGTGGTAGAGGAAGGTTAGGTATTGCCCGGCTATTCAGATCTGGTAACGACTAAACCCACTTCAAGTAACGTTTCGATTCTGAATGTTCTTTCGCCAGGGCCAGTATCTACCCCTGGAACGTGCCGCAAATATAATAATATCACGTATATAATGTTATATTAATATGAACGTATTTAGTTGTGTCACGATGGCGCCAAGCATTATGTAGTACTGTACTAATATAGTAGTAGCTTGGTGTGCGTGGGCCCGCGTAGCTCTAATCGATCCAGACCTTAATAGAGGTCTAATGAATTTCCGCAAAGATTATACTGTATTGTATACAGCGTCATACCGCTGCTTTACTGCCATTATATTATTCCGAACCCCCCCCCATACATACACATACACAGGACTCATACATACTCGTACAATCATACGGCAGGCGCGTAGAACCTTTACAATGAGTGCGTTATTTCAGACAATGCCATATCATTGTTCGGAAAAACTTTTTTTTTTAATATCTCTGAAAGTCATTGAATTATGCCCACGTTGTCAGGACTTCTCAGAACCCACGAAATGAAGCTACAAAATGTTTACGTATTTTTTTAAAATGATGAGAGCGGACTGTAAGAGGTTCTACGTAATGAAAACCCCCAACTCTTCTGTATTGCACTTTATTCGATTAAAACGAGATATTCAAGATCTATATATATTACGTTTATCCCAAGTGACCTGCCAGCTGCCAGGTAAGTATTGTCCTGTATAATATTATCTGCCTGTAGTTTGGTATTACAGATCGATGAAACGGGGCATATAATTTGTTATCGAGGTGATTTTTCACAAAAACAGCGCTATGCAAATCATCCAAATATTATTATTATTACAATTGACCAAGCGTCCAACTCGGTTGCTGTTGTGTGATTAAAAGAGAGTGAGTGAGACCGCTTTACTTTATTTATACGTCAAACTATCGTTGTCTCACTCGTTAACGTCAAAATGAGACTTTCTATCATTACAAATCTTGAATGGGAATTTTATATAATAATAATATACCTACATCGCCACCCGATTGTGAGGCGGGTTAAGGGGGGGGCTGTAGGAACGAATTTGTTAATGCGGGCCTTTAAGAAGTTTGAATTAAATGTAGGAGGAAAGACTGACGAGACATATATACTCTGTCCTGGAATTTCAAATGCGATTATCTCCTGCTTTAAGTATCGTTTCCATCACGAGCTCTGGATCTGTGAAATATCCATTCGACTGTAAAGTAAGACGACGCTATATTGTTAATTCTATGTTTTTGTTCTTCGTTAATTGTTCACCCAGTTTTCAAATTATGGCCAAATCAATAATAAACCTATATAGATAGGAAACGAGTCAGATAGTACAGCTAGTTAGCTAACCGTACTGTTATTTAAAAAAAAATTATTTTCCAAAGGACCTAATCAATATGCGATTTGTTATTATTATTTATTAGTCATCACACCTGGTGACAATCAATAGGGTATTATTAATGCTTTTTCATTATCTACAAATTTAAGAAAAAAGTTACGATAACGACGGCATTTTTAAATTTATTTTTATGTTTACTAATTAATTTTCTAAAACGATTTAAAATGTGTTTTTATTGATATGCCGCTAAAACGGCATGTCCGTTTTTGTTCGTGAATACGGCGTCGTTGACGTCACGCCGGCCAACGTCAGTGACAGCAGTCTTTCCAGCCAGTAGCGTTATGTACATCATAATGACGTGTCGGAATGTTATATGATCGTTTTTAAAATCAATAATTATGAATGAAAATACTTAAATTTCACATTTTTTGGTGTGATTATCAGAATCTGAACTATAAGCTTTAAATCTTCCCCACATTTTTAACGGTATATCCGTTAGCTTATAGCTTGTGAAAATGCCGTATAGTGACGAGAGTTGGATACAATCCGACCTCCATTTTTGGCATAATATTTCAGAATACGCAGTTTCGTTATGAATAGTTAATAGTTGGTTTGCGACCTCATCCTAAAAAGTGAACATCATACAGAACGAAGTACCTACAAATACCGCGCACAGTCGGTCTCTATAATCGTTAAATCCGTTAAGCCTAGCCACAGCCCACTATGTTTTGGCGACTTCGAACTGATATATCCGACATAAAGGGTTCACGCCGTTAGGGGCCAGGTGTGAAAATATTACAGACCAACAAACACTATTTATTAGAGGTAACGGATACCCGAACTTTTGAAAACAATTATAATTAACTAATGATGTAAACTAATTAACCGGTTTTCACTATGACTATATTATCTCCACACATAATCATTTTCTGTGGGTGGTCTCTTTAAGGAAATAAATGATAAGAAGTTTTAGTATGGAAAAACGTCTGAGGTGGGGGGTCTAAAAGGCGAGAGAGTCCAGTTAGTCAGCAGACGCATCCGCCGCCAAGACCTGGACAAATCTCGCCCCATGAACCCGGGCACCCCTGCTAAGTCACCTGCCGTAGCGAACCACCTCAGGTGATTTATGACATACAGTGGCGTGCAGTCCATATAGGCTGAAAAGCTATGCCTACCCCAATAGAAGTAGTTATAGAAAAAAAAATTAAAAGTATTAAATTTCCAAAAAAAAAATTTTATCATGAATTTAGTAAAGAACTTGTATACTCATTTATTTAGTTGGTCATAACAATCAGCGAAAGATATAATAAAATAATCATTCTCAAATATTCAATGCAAATTTCGTACCCGATTTTGAAAAACTACACACATTCTAACTTTGGTCATAGAGCAATGAACGCCACTGATAGCAGAGGTGTTGGTTATTCAATGAATGGTTCCCGAGACGGCAGTACCCATCCCACCTTCCAAATTGAGAAGAGCTTCCACTCTGGTATTAATTTATTATATGTATCCTGTAAATTGTTCATAAAGGGCCAACTCCAGAATCTATAAGGCTTATATATTTTAGGGAATTTATACGTATTAGTAATGGCGTGCATTGCTCCTTGAGAGGTAGGTTCTCACTTTTTAGGACTTATTATTCATCTTGCCATAATGTACGATGGATAAGGAGCTCAAGGCAGATTGCAACTAAATATTAGATAACGGCAGAACGTATCGTGGCATTTATGGAAAAATCACTTTATTTCCGAAATCTAGGCACGAAGAAAGGTAGGTACAGCTTTTCAGCATTTGCGGGCTGCACGCAACTGCGTATTAGTATAGACCGGTCAGTGTCTGAGTTAACATCGCATCTGGGTCCCACCACGGCGTCGTGAGTTCAATTCCTCGGCTGCCCAAGTCCTCCACCACGAAACAAGCTACAATCCTCCGCTTATTGTGATGGTAGGAGATTTTCAAATATTGTCAGTTTCGTAACGCGTGAATGTTTGTCTTTCTTTTTAAAAAAATAAAGAAATAAAAGGTATTGATAGATCATTCAATATATTATTAGTATTGCAATCCACTAATATCACATAAAATGTATATGACGCAATTCGTACGGTTTATGAATCACCTATGACCGCTCATTGGTAACACTTTATACCACCCGCATTCTAGCAAACACTTTATTATTTCCTGGTATCCCCGATATACGAGTATATAAACTACGCGCAATACGGGATACGGGATTTACTCGTCCCGCAGTGTGCCTATTCCCTTAAACCGCATTATTTCTAATGCCACGGATTTGCGCAGATCGTTTCTTGTATTACCTATAAACTTATATATTTTACACGATTTTATTTCTAGCACGGTGGTCAATGCTCTTCATTATGTCGTCTTTACGGAAATTAATGATAATATTTATATTTATTGTTTAAATTATTATACATCTAAATCAAAAACATTAATATTTTTGTAAATATGTACTACGAGAAAGAATGTACATATAATATTAATAATTGGATTCCAAAAATAACAACATATTAAATAAGTGAATACAAAGAAAAATGATTGATTAATAAAGTGTGGGAGATAAAGATGACCATCTAATATCCTCGTTTATGGGAGGATCTTATTTGATCTCCTGTCTCCAGAGAGCCATCAATGGTTACTCTATCTAGGCAGCCTTGGCTGTAATTATGGTATTCTTGGATTGACGTAGTTGCAGAGGTAAATACTCTCAGTATCGCCCTGCAGAAAGACCACCAATCAGAATCGAGACCAGATCGTGACTAGATCTAAATAGCCAGGTACTTCCTATCCTTCCTCTCCCCGTCTCCTTCCCTTCCCCTCCCCACTCCATTCAGGCTCACATCATACCCCAATTGGGGTTGCCATCGTCCCACTTGTTCCGGTTAATAGGGAGCTCTCGGAACTCTTGCGGTATTCACATAAAAGTCTGTACAATAAACTTCCCACGATAGATACGGTGGCGGTGAGTGCTCGGAAAGAGTGCACTCGTCCCTCCAGGAACACTTCCGTGGCTTTTCAGTATCTCTTTATATTAGCATTATTATAAAACGTATTGCGGTAGGTATGTGGTTGAAGCATCTACATACCTAAATTTTGATGTAAACAATTAGAACTTTTTCCCAGAATGACTATTTGGGGCCTCGGGTTTAACCAATTAATTATACGCACATGCACATGCTTGTTTTGTGCACGTGTATGTAGTATGTAGAGTACCACGTAATCATTACAAATCGTATTGCAAGTATTTATCGCATAAACAAATAATGTTTTCAAGCATAAATAAGAGTATTTTAAGCATTTGACGGTTAGTCCATCAGTGATTGTGTTCGAAGGAACTACTGTTAGGTCATTGCTTTACATCTGTGATTCCTACATTATTTAATAGTGCATAAGGTTTTAGTGCAAGTTTCCACTGTATTGTCATTTGTCTGTAATTGAAGTGGAATACGTCGGATGGTGTTTATTTTCTGTCAGCTGTTTACACAGGTATATTATAATATAACTCAAGACGTCTATCAAATTGCTTAGAGTCAATCTGGACGCTGATTTGTCCTTTAAAAGCCACGTGAACCGAACTGTAAACACAGGGTTCTTCCAATTAAGTGCGGAGAAACCTGCCAACAGAGCCGACTAAATTGTTGGTTAATTCGTACCTTGTTTCACGTCTAGATTATCGCGATGGAATATATGCAAGCCTCCTCAACTATCAAATTAACAAATTACAATCCGTTTTTAACGCTGCGGCAAGACTAATTACAGGCGTATCTAAATACTCCCACATTTCAGAACATCTAAAAAATCTGCACTGGCTTAAATGTCCTGAAAGAATCCAGTTCAAGCTTTGCTGGATGGTATTTAAATCAATTAACGTGATGGCCCCGGCTTACCTATCGGAACTCATCCCAGAAAATTCCAATTCACGCCAGTCAACTCTTAGATCAGCGACGGCATCGACCATCGGGAGGCTGAAGGAACTAAAGCGCACACCAGATACTAAGTTTGGTGAGCGAGCTTTCAGCGTGTCAGGTCCTAAAGCCTGGAATAAACTGCCATACGATCTAAGATTGATTAAAGACTCGATAGAATTTTCAGATCAAAACTCATCTCTTTGTACAGTCATATCCATGAATGGTTCAGTTACCTAATAAACAAATAATTTTACTATTCGTAAATGTAAATAATTATTATCAAAAATCTCAAATAAAATCATGTTTCAAATAAGTACCTACTCTTCTTTTGTCAATAACCTTCTAATGTATATAATATCAATGACAAATAGGATTTAAACAGTAACTTCAATGTCATGCAATGTGCAGTGTTTTCTATATGTGTCCTGTGCGTGCAGCCATCATCAGTCAAGTCATACCATCTCAGCCCAAAACATTGTAATTTAATTAAGTTTTAATCTGGAGTGCCCTACCAGGTAAGTATGTTTTCTGTATATGTACATAATAAGATAAACCCTAGCAAGTAGTATTTGTACAGCGCCCTTGAGGTGATTTTTCACAAAAACGGCGCTATATAAATCATCCAAGTATTATTATTATAACGTCATTCATAATTAAATTAATTATTGATGTTTAAAATATTTGATTTTTTGTAAGAAATCCAGCTGATCCAATATAATTCGTGTAATGTTAAGTAGGGGTCACTAAACAAAATACTGTATCCCCATAAATAGTACTGCCCTTATTTTAATAAAAAGACAAGTCTTTAACCGGAAACTCCTTAAATCTCAAGTATTCTTCAAACTATTTTCATTCCAGTTGTCTATACTCTATTTATAATACATTTGTGGATGGAATAATCTGGCAAAGCTCGCAACCGTAGACGCGAGAAAGCTGTCTGAGCATCCAACAGTATTATAAGTCAAAACTGATGAGGGCACTCACCACTTTTCCGAACCGTACGACCAGATGGTCACCACGTCTAGACTATTTTATTTGTATTAAACCTAGCTACCGAGATTCTAAAAGAGTAGATTCTCTATGCTGTGCATGCATAGTTTTAAATACGTGGTAGAGATACAAGAAATAGAAAAAGAGTATTCTCAATTCTTGACAGTGATGGCCGGTGTAGCAAGCCATAAAAATATTTAAAGTGTAATAATTTGAGCACTTCTCGGCCATTTAAAATAAATAAACACTACTTGATTCTCACAGCCTCCGTCTCTGCCCGGGCTGAGTGAGTTATGTGCGGCACTTCCATCATTCCAATGAAGTACACAGTATGAGTCAGAGAGAGATATTCGATCGAAGTGGCGGTACATTATCTGTATCACTCAAGTAATTGGAAAGTTCACCCCTACTGCTTGTAAAATCCATAAACCCTCCCCTCCATCTACAATATACTTTTATTTCTATACAGCGTGATCAAAATTTAAGTTATGTCTAAATTGTTTCATATTTTAATGGTTTTCTTTTCTATTGTTTCAGGAATCAAATGCAGGTTTATAAAGCTGGGACGACTCTGCCGGCAGAATATGCAGCAGTCTGGAAGATAGCTGACCACCAAATAGGCTTATTTTATAATAAGCCATCAAGAAACACCGACACTTATGTAGACACTCGCCGCTTTCTTGGCTTTAAGGAACTGGAGGAAGATACCAGAACACCGAGAGGAGTCGACGTGCTTTCAAGGGTTGTAGCGCCGATGATGATGGATGGCTTCACCGATGTCGTGGTGGACATTGACTGCTAATAATAATGTGACATTTATATAGCGCGATTAAGTAGCATTTCTCCCCTAGTGCGTTTAACTCTAAACATACAAACACTCCCGACTGACTTTTGATCAAAGGTTTTTTTTTCACATAAACTAAATTTTACAGGGGAGCTTCGAAACGTTGTTCTGTTCTGCCTTCTTTATTAAGGCACATTTTTATCTCAAACATGATTTATTAAATTTTGAAACAAATATGTCCAAGTATGGAGTGAGTACGAATCTCATACAGCCAATCGCGTCTCTGTACGAGGAAAGCGTTGCATGTGTTAGGATAAACGGTGATTTTACGGAGTGGTTTGACATCACGAAAGGTGTTAAGCAAGGCTGCGTAATGTCACCGTGGTTATTCAATCTATACGTGGATAATTGTATGCAAGAATTGAAAGAGGTGGGCTTGGGCGCGAAAATGATTAATCTGAAAGTATGTTGCCTGTTGTATGCGGATGATGCGGTGCTGATTGCTAACATTATGGAAGATTTACAGTCCCTTGTATCTAGGATGAATGAAGTATGCATGAAGAACGAGCTAATGATGAATGTAAGTAAGTCTAAAGTCATGGTGTTTGAAAGAGAGAGTCCGAAAACAGTGTGCAATATAGTTGTGAATGACGAATACTTGGAGCAGGTCGATGAGTTTGTATATTTGGAAAGTATGTTTACGAGAGATGGAAACACTGATAGGGATATTGAAAGAAGGGTGAATGCAGGAAACTCCATTAACGGAGGACTGAACGCGGTTGGCGCTAACAAAAAGTTGTCCAAAGAAGCGAAGCTAGCAGTCCACAATGGAGTACTGATACCAACCCTGATGTATGGCAGTGAGGCATGGAATTGGCAGAAGTATGAAAGTAAACTGAATGCCGTAGAAATGAGATCTCTGAGACGAATGTGTGGTAAAACCATGTATGATCGTGTGAAAAATATTGAAATTCGTAAAGAATGCAAGGCTGATGTAAGTGTAATGAGTAAGATTAAGAAAGGGACGCTTAGATGGTTTGGGCATGTGGAGCGAATGAACGAAGAAAGGAGTGTAAGAAGAATGTATGACGCGAATGTGAATGGAAGAAGAAGCCGGGGACGCCCGAGGAAGACATGGCACGATCAAGTGAATCAAATACTTGAATCGGGCCATGTCAGAAGTCGGAATAATAGAAGAGAATGAATGTGTATGAATGTGAATGAAGCAAGAAGTGTATGCCAAGATCGAGTTGTTTGGCGGTCCGTCCTCTCTGCCTACCCCTGCGGGGAAACGGCGTGATGGTTAGTTAGAAACAAATATTTGCGTTTATTTATTAAAATATTTAAAACTACAATAAAGTGCCTTTCCGAACAATGTGGAATAATGTCTTTAAACGACAACACACCCGTTATTTAGGTGTACTCTCCTTACTTGAAATTACTCCCACAGCGGTGTTTACTGTTTACATAGTTTTCAAACCTCTACGGCTATATCACAAATATAAACAACAACAATACAGTTATAGTTATGAGGATAGATAACATAATAAATCAGTTGTGTATTTTTGAGGTTGCCTCGTGTAACTCGGAGGACAGATTCCTCGGCCCGTCTGACCGCAAGCCGGTTCTATTTGTAGTATTTTTTTCAATTTACAACAAGGATAGGATGCTGAACAATTATCTACCGGTTTTGTATTATTTTATTTGGGGGGCAGTACAATACGGCCTATTATCCATAGGGGGGGGGTATGGGGTATCCGTATTGTATAATAATGTGTATTGATGCGGCTCTGGGGAAGTCTGGCCTATTCTGCAGTGTAGTTTGCTTTACCATTCTTTGCTACACATACGTGGATGGTACTCTCTACAATGTCTGCGATTTTCAAACTTTTGATGGGTGTAAATTATATTATATATTTTATGAATTTATTAGATTCCTACTAGGTAACCTGCATTAATTTTAGTGTTTACTATTTAATGCTTTGAATCTAAGTATTAATTTCTATTCATAGATAGAAGAATGAAAAATACAAGATTATCCTTTTGATAATCCAGTAAAGCTTGATAGAAGACCCAGCAAAGATTATGTTCGTGTTAGATGAAAGAATCCAAGATTGATGCAAGCGTATTGCGCAAGATTGAGAAAGGGAGGCTTCGATGGTTTGGACACGTAGAGCAAATGAACGGAGAATATATGAAGCCAGAGGGAATAGTAGAAGTCGGGGACGCCATGGTGGTTCAAATACTTGAGATCGTATCTTGCCAAGAGTCAGAATAACAGAAGAAGAGTATACGACGATCCATAAATGTGAATGAAGCAAGGTGGGTATGGCAAAACCCATCCTTTCTGCCTACTCCTCCATGGAAAAGGTGTGACGGTTAGTCAGTGTAAGAGCGGATTTATCATAATTACTGCTATAATTATCCAAATCTGCGAAGGTAATAAATAGTATTAAAAAATTAAACAATTTTTTTTTAAGTTAAAAGAAATACATATTTATTTCACTTTCTTAACTTCATACATATTATGTGTGTCTTATTTTATTACTTATATATAAATATATATACACAATTCCCAGTGAGACAGACGTAGAAACATAAATTATATTAAGGTTAAATAATACAGTAATGAAATTATTATTTATGTATCTTACATATATTATTCCTGTGTTGCATATTATAATTTTATATTTTATCAATGGAGATCCCAATACAATATTACATTTCCATAATTTAATACTAAGCAGATGCCCAACAACTGTTTTTTCTTGGGATTTAAATATTTTAATAATCTTCCCATCTAACTGAAAAAAAATTACATATGCATATGATATTAAAAAATTAGAGCAACTCTTGGAACTGTAGGTACTTGCCCACAAACATAGCTAATTGAATTTCTAATGGAATTAATTTTCATAAAACTTCTTATCAGATTGTGCTATTATCTATGGTGCTCTATTCATTTTCTTAAATAGAGCACCATGAAACGAATATATAATAACCAAAACAGTTGTATAAGCGCAAATACCCACACCAAGCACAAGAACCAGTCACTTTTATGTGAGTATAGCGACAAACTATGAAACTTGTTTATAAATTCCATCCTGTTTTCTTCGAACAAAAAAAGTGTGCATTAAAATAATAATAGTAATAATGTTCTAAATATTATATTACTTTATTTAACCTATATATTGAGGGGCACTGTTTATTCGTGTAATTCTTCGGTTCCATCTGGTCTTTGCGGGCAGACGCAACATCTGTCCGCTATCACTGCACTGTGCAGGACACGTGGTCTGCGCAGTCCGCACTCCGCATAGGGGCAGGCAGATATGCCAGGGGAAAGGTGATGCCCGTATGTGTCACGTATATACATTGTTCGTGTTCATAATAATAAAATTTTAATGATTTGTATAGCGCCGTTTTTGCCAAAAATTCACCTCAAGGGCGCTGTACAAACGTTTTTTTTCTCCAATTCTCGATCTTTATTACTAACTCGACAATCAATTATTACAACTTATATGGCTAACAGATTGCATCCACCAGTTTATCGATCTCTAATACCAAACTGTAATATAGTACATATTATTAACAATTCATTTGACCAATCAACACGATGCCGCGTTAAAATATACATGTTATTAATTTTATGTACCGACAGATAATAATATACAGGCCATACTTATCTGGCAGGTCACTTGAGATAAACACTGTTTTTAACGAAATTTATATACGGTTTTGAACGCAGAGGACATAATATCGGAAAGCACATGTAATTGGAGGTGTTAAGAGATTCGCGCCAAGTTTCAGCTACGAATCGCAGCGCCGCCCCATCGATACCCCTGCTATAACGTGTCAAAAGCAGGAACCAAGTATGCAAAATGACGCAAATGTCATATTAAATAATCCACTTACACGTGTGCTCAATGCGCATTCAAGGGAAGACTCTTTTGTATTTAGTGTCGATAAAGGCCGTGTCTTTCGGTTAAATCACAAATGTAGCAATCAGTGTTATTATATTGGCTTTCTTTCATGTTCCTTTCAATTGTACAGTTGAAAAAAACCGGGAAATTTTATATGTACAAATTTTTTGTAATATGCGTAAATGAATCGGTTATTTGAACGTTATTTAATGTGGCGGGTACTCCCAATGAACATCGGCCAAAGCCACCTAGCCATTCTTAGCAAAAAATTCAGGTACCACACGTGACATTATCCAATTTCTCTTCGTGGGTATCCAGCAAAGCAACTCCACCGATTCAATCAAGAAGACATTTGATTGATTGCAGCCGATCATGGACAAACAGACGATGGGGTCAGGTAATCTCCAGCGGGTATTGTTACCATCCCTTGTCATTCTCGTCGCCCGGTGTGCTTTATACTACTGGACGGAGAACTGATAAGGGCTTGTGGCAAACCGTTCCTCGGTCTGATCCCGGTCTCGAAAATACCTCTCCGGGATCCAACAGCGTCACACGTCACGAATTCCGCATTTTATGTTTACTACCTGGTTTCGTCCAAGTGTCAACAATTATTTGTTTATTGATTGCTTAAAGTTCAAGTGTCGAAGATTATTTGTTTATTGATTGCTTAAAGTTCCAAGTGTCGACAATTATATGTTTATTGATTGCTTAAAGTTCCAAGTGTCAACAATTATATGTTTATTGATTGCTTAAAGATCCAAGTGTCGACAATTATATGTTTATTGATTGCTTAAAGATCCAAATGTCGACAATTATATGTTTATTGATTGCTTAAAGTTCCAAGTGTCGACAATTATATGTTTATTGATTGCTTAAAGATCCAAGTGTCGACAATTATATGTTTATTGATTGCTTAAAGTTCCAAGTGTCGACAATTATATGTTTATTGATTGCTTAAAGTTCCAAGTGTCGACAATTATATGTTTATTGATTGCTTAAAGTTCCAAGTGTCAACAATTATATGTTTATTGATTGCTTAAAGTTTCAAGTGTCAACAATTATATGTTTATTGATTGCTGAAATATCGTGCTTATACCGTGATATTTTGGTATTTTAAAATAAGAAAGTAATATTGCACGTTCTAAATAGGTAGATATTTGTCATATTTTGTCATACCTGAATAGCCATAAAATGGAACGCAGCCAATTTCACGTACTGTCATTATTTTTTCCATTTTCAAAAGAAAAAAAAATATGCAACACTTTTGTTGCAAAATGTCACTATTTTTTTAATGAAAAATAACCCTGATTTTCCAAAAATAACGCTGATGTCACCGAATAATAACACCACTTTTACCAAAAAATAACGCGAATTTTTCAAAAACCGTATTTAATAAATAACTTCACTTTGCTTTGTTTAAAAAAGTGAACGAAACTTTTTTATTAGATAATTTTTTTGACAAATGGAAGAAACAATTGTACATAAAATTATCGTGTTTTTGTCGTTTTAATGTTTATTAAATAATTTAGTTTCTGTGTAGTTTTCAACAGTTCTGTTAAAGTGGAGTTTGTTTGTTTTTAAAGTAATTTTCAGCTATAGTTTTTTTATTGTTGTTATTTAACATTGTGAAGCGCCCTATATTCTACAATGTAATATTTCCCGGATATTTGCTCTATACAATTATCCGATTATTATTTTATTATTATCGTTTTTCCACATCTCGTGATTGAAGTGATGTGGTGAGCTGAAAATGATTACGTTGTCCTAGAAAATTCAAACATGAAAAACGATGTAAATTCCATTACCCCAGAGAAGAAAACAAAAATATATATGTTAAATATCTATTCAAAACTGCTTATGCTTTTAAGGTCATTTTATAAATATTCTCCAGTCCTAAAATTTATAAATGTTTCAAATAAATACCAACTCTTCTTGTGCCACCAATCTTCTAATAAATCAATAGAAAAGGAGGATAAAATAACAACTGTAAAAATATCATCTCTTCAATTTTCTAATAAAACTGTGTTCATTTCAAGCGACCTGCCAGGTACGTTTTTTCTCTATCTGTTTGTACATCATTAGATAAATAATAGGAGGTAATATTTGCACAGCGTCCCTGAGGTGATTCTTCACAAAAACGGCGCTATACAAATCATCCCATTATTATTTTTACGGGAGTTTTGCTATCGAGTATCATCAGGGTCGTTATTTCAGTATACTATGGAATGTTTTCAGTCGGATTAGATTGTCAGGGTTCCTACCGTAGAGCAACTTGCCAAACGTAAATATTTCTCAGGACGAGTTAAAGGGCAACTGAAATACCGGCCCCTAGAGTCCCTAGACAACCCAATAAGACTCGTAACATTTCTGAGTAGATACTGAAAAACCGACCGCTGGGGCAAGTTGAGAACATTTAGTGTGCATACCTAATTATCATTGTTATTACAAGGTTTCATTTTGTAACTCTGTAAAGCACCTATGGGGTGGTGATAATTCACCAAAATTGGTCTGTAGAAATTAACCAAGTATAATAATTATTAATTACACAGTTTCAATGTCGTAAACCGCGGGATGTTGGTAAAATAGTTTTTTTTTTACATTTGAAAATATTTTTTTATACTCGTCTCATTTTTTTTAATATTGGATTATTCTGAAATTGATTTATTTTTATTAACTTCAAAGTAATTTACAAAATAAGAGTAAAAAAGTTCCGATAAACTGCTTTTTTAGTATTTAATCATTGAAGAAGATAATATTTACAAATCTCAAATGAAACATGAAATAGAAAAAGACACAGAAAATAGAAAGGTATTAGTGGTATAAAACGTACATAAACTAATTAACAGAGAAATTTGAAACTTTTCATGGCGACATTGTAAATAACTTTATTATAATGTAAATAAATATTTGTAATTGTAAATAAATATTACCGAAAATCTCAAATGAAAATACCTACTCTTCTTTTGCCAATAACCTTCTAATGTCTATAATATCAATGACAGATAGGATTTAAACAGTAACTTCAATGTCATGCAATGTGCAGTGTTTTCTAATGTTGCGTCCTGTGCGTGCAAAGTCATATCATCTCAAGCGCAATCTTTGTAATTTAACGTTTTGATCTGGAGTGGCCTAAGATGTTTCTGTACATAATAAGATAAACCCCAGCTAGTAGTATTTGTACAGCGCCCTTGACGTAATTTTTCACTAAAACGGCGCTATACAAGTCAACTTTTCAAAACGTTTCCTGTCCAGAGTTGATTAACAAAGGTTTTATACGTAGTTTCTTGAAATACACACGGAAAACCTTAACCCGGTTTCGACATAATAGATACCTACTCTCAGTATCGCCTTGGTGAAAGACCACCATTCAGAATAGAAACTTTACTTGAAATGGCTTTAGTCGTGTTTGGTGATCAGATCTGAATAGCCAGATAGTTGCCCACTTTTCACTTTCCTCTTTACTTTCTCCTTTCCCCCTTCCCGCAACCTTCAGCCTCACAACATACCCTAATTGGGGATCCCATAGTCTAACTGGCTCCAGATAGTTGAGAGCTTTGGGACTCTTGCGCGGTGCTAAGATAAAAAAGAAACATATTTAGCTGGCAGGTCACTCGGGATTAACACGTTATATTATAAAGTTACGTTATATTGTTATTATAAGTTTACACTTTAGGTGCTTATATTATACGTATATAAAATAAAACATTTAAAAGGTAAATGTAACGATAATCTGACATCAACTATTTCTTCTTGTATCTAATTTTAAAAACAATTAATTGCTCTGTGTCCAAATTTTCACTGACGTTAAAGGATTGTCTTTTGGTAAGTGACCCTATGCATTGATGTTATTTTGCTCTTTCTTTTGTTGTATTTTAAACAATTATGATGGTCTCCTTGATATCTGTTGTATTGATGCTATTTTTCTCTTAGGTATATTGTCTCATAGATCTAATGGACTTGATTGATCGTATATCTCATTGATATCTGCGGATTTCTTAAAAATTATTTAAGTGCTACTGCTACAGCGCCGTTGAGGAGATTTTTCACAAAAACGGCGCTATATAAATCGTCCAAGTATTATTATTACTATATTAAGAGTCTGTTCTAAATGAAACAAAACTTTACTACTGTTTTTGTATCTCTCAAATTGTGTGATATTTGCTGACATTTTACTAATATTTTTTTGCTATTGTGTAATTGGAGTATGTTATCACTACAGCAAAACTGTTCTACTGTTTTCATATTCAAAAACAATTTTTTTCAACTTGTGTACAACGATCACAACATGCTTATGATTATTTTTATTTTATTTATTGCTGTATTACATAACAGTGTTGAACCAAACTCCTACTGACGAGCTATTTGCATTAATGGGAATATTCGTAAATTTCCCATTGTATGAAAATAATATACAATAATTAAAAAAAAAAAACATGATAAAATTAAATCTTAAAAAATAAAGTAATATTTCTTAATAGTGTAATGAAAATAATTTCTTTCAGTTAGCCAAGTCTTCAATATATTTATTAAAGGTTTTAAATACATTTTTCAACTTCAGCAGGTAACCATATTAAAACAGCTAGGAATCATGTAATCTAACGTTCTTTAACAATTAATCCTTCATTAAAATTGAGACGAGTATTTTAATTGTGCTCTAGTCTATTTGTATAATATATGGGGTTATTAATGTGCTGGAGTATAATTTTGTACCACAGAATTCCTCTTACTGAAAGAATTTTGAGACTGATAAATTATGGAATATTATGTCTTTGTTCGTATAATCTTTTACGAGCTAATTAGACTATCTATGGAAAATAAATTATAAATTGTATTATGAAAACTGTTTTTAATTTTCCCCTAGTAAAATTTAAATTCTGAAACCTCTGTGAGCGCGATAACTCACAACCAGATTTTTAGATTTTTTTTATATAAAGTAGAATAACAACTTTTAAACATGCTGTATGCAAGCAGTGCATCTGTGTTCGAATCAACTCTCGCTTCGATACCTATACTGTTAATGAGTGAACACAGATACTACTTAACCGCAATCCAAGCAACTACTGCGCGATACGAGAGTGGAGACGTGGCACTCAGCCTCCCTCGTGAAAAGTTTTACAGAATTTGTAGCCTGGAATTTGACCCTCGAATCAGACGTACAAAATAATTTATCATTTATTTTAAGTCTTCGTATTGTTATTTCTTTACAATGGATAAACAATGAAGTATTTATGCACGGTGTCCGGAAACTAGTGGTACTAGTGGGAGACTGGGGAATCTATATAATAATACTTGGACGATTTATATAGCGCCCTTTTTGTGAAAAATCACCTCAAGGGCGCATACGGCCATAGTATGACTAGATAATTCAACACATACATGAATCGGCACATCGTTTAAAAGTTGTATAAAGTCATTAAAAATAGGGAAAACACTAGCCTAATCTAACCTACCCCAATTAATATATATATATTTTTTTTTTTATTATTTTTTTTGTTTTATAACAAAGGTGTGTTGAAATGTCATGGAAGCCTCATAAAGATCCTAAATATGTATTTTTTTATTCGATATAAGCATTTTTTTTGGTAACTAAAAGGTTAAAAAAAACTATTCGAGCCGGGTCCACGGCTTCAACGCATTAAAAAGACAAAAAACAGCTGATACGTAGCGGCCGAATCTTTTGAATATGACCACAAAAACTTCAAAGTTGAATTACTCGAAAACGACAGCTCGAAAGAAAAAAGTCATCCCACAAAATCGACTCCAAATGTGATGTATATTTACCATTTCCCCGCTTGTACCATGAGTTTACGGACACCGTGTATATTTATCATTTTTCGTATATTTATTTTAAATTCAGAACAAAGGTCTAACCGAGAAATTTCTGTTACAATAATTCGCAAATTTTGTGTAAGCACGCCGTTGGAAATGTTCTCAATGGGCTTGTTACATAAAATATGCGGGCCTACAGATTGACACACTTAACTTTACAGTCGGTGGCGACTGTACATGTAGAGAATTTTGGGGATCAGTAAACAAAGTACTCCTTATTAATTGTTTTATTAATGACGCCACAAAATAATTACACGTCTATCGACGAAATTATTTTATGAATTTTGTAATTTAATTTAATTTAATGGAAGAAGAAGCCGGAGACGCCCGAGGAAGACATGGCACGATCGAGTGAATCAAATACTTGAGTCGGGCCATATCAGAAGTCTGAATAAGAGAAGATAATGTATTAGATGATCTATGATTGTGAATGAAGCAAGAAGTGTGTGCCAAGACCGAGTTGTTCGGCAGCCCGTCATTTCTGAAACGGTGTGATGGTTAGTTGGTCAATTTAGTAATATCCTTGCGAAGCATTACTGAGAAACAGCTTTTTTCTTGCTTTCTTATTGTTAAAAGCTAAAAAGGAACAAGTGTGTCGAATTTAAATATTCGATAAGTTTTTACAATTATTCGATAAGTATGCTATTTTATATATGTACTAGCTGATGTGTACCCAGCCTTGCTAGGGTTTTTTTTTAATGATTTAGTTGTAAATTCTTGCTTGTTGGTGCCATAATTGATTGACAGTGAAAGTAATGCCTTGTGATGACTATTACTATATCTAATCAATGAAACAAAGAAAAATTAATTAAAAAAATTATTTCATTCCAAACATATTTTTTTCAAAATATATCTAAATAATATAGTTCTTATAGGAAAAAGGCGAGCGGTACGATGCAGCATAATGACACGCTCGTCATCTGGTCTGGGAGACCAGATACAGACAGGGCTTGTCAAGGTGTTGCAGCGTTACTGTCTCCTAGAATGGTGGAATGTATGTTGCAATATGAATGTGTAAGTCCGAGAATAATGTGGATCAGATTCAAAATCGGGTTGACAAGAGTGTTTTTAGTTATATGCTATGCTCCTGTCAACTCCGAAAGCGATGAAGTGAAAGATGATTTTTGGACTGGTGTGAGCGATGTGATGAGATTAAAAAATATGAATGAAAGGATTATAATGGCAGGGGATTTGAAGGGGTGGGTGGGTATTAGAAGGGATGGTTTTGAATCAGCTTTAGGTTTATTTGGGGATAAAAGAACGAATGACAATGGAAACAGAATGCTTGAAGTATGTTTAGAGTGGAACCTATTTGTATCAAATACTTTTTTCAATCATAAAGGTATCCATCAATATACGTGGGAAAGAGGAAATGAGAGGTCAATGATTGATTTTGTAGTAATTGACTCTAGGTTGAGAGCCGTCACCGCAGACACCAGAGTTTTCAGAGGGGCTGAGATAGAAACCGACCATTTCCTGGTTGTGTCGAGAGTAAACCTCTTCCGCGGCTGGCGCTCTAAAGTGAAAACGGTGTCGACCCCAACTAGAGTCAAAATAGAAAAATTGCAAAACGATAATGTAAGAATTAAGTATGAAAATTGTGTAGAGATGAGACTGAATGATAAGGTAATGGACGGTCTAAGCATAGACGAAACATGGGACCACATAAAAGTGAGCCTCTGTGAATCTGCTAGAGAGGTATGTGGAATAAGTACGCAAGGTAGAAAGAAAGGTGATGCATGGTGGGATGATGAGATTAAAGCACTGGTCTCAGAGAAGAAGAAAGCGTGGTTATTTAGTTATGGTGGTTATTTGATAGCGGCTAGCAGTGCTTCTAGCGAAGAGAGGGATAGAGCGAAAGAAGTTTACAAGGGTTGCAAGAAAAGAGTACGTGATGGAGTGAAAGAACGAAAGAAACGCCTGGAAGAGGAAGAGGGGATCAAAATGACAAACCACTTCCAAGAAAATATTAAACTATTTTGGAAGGAGGTCAAAAGGTCACGGAATGGTCCAGAAAGTGGATGTGTGAAAGTGATAAAATCGAAAGATGGAAAAATGTTGACGAATGAGAAAGAAATAAAAGAGAGATGGATGAAATACTTTGAAGAGGTCTTCGAAAGCAACCCGAGTGATAGAGATTCCAGTGGCGAGTCAGGTATGAATGACGATGGAGTGAATGTTCCCAAAATTAGCATGGATGAAATTAAAAGATCAATTAGATGTATGAAGAATGGTAAGGCTGTTGGTTTCGATAATATTGCTGCTGAATACTTTAAAGGAAATAGCCGTATAATTCTCACATGGTTATGCAAACGTTTTAACCAGTGTTCAGAGGATGGTTACACCCCATTATATTGGAGAAGGGCTGTGATGATGCCTCTATACAAAGGTAAAGGTAAAGGTAAATGTGGAAATCACAGGGCTATTAGCCCGCTAAGTTCAGTTGGAAAGCTATATGGTAGAACATTGATTGAAAGGGTACAAATGAAAACAAAGGATAAAATATGGGATGTGCAAGGCGCATTTATGAGTGGAAGGGGGTGCATGGATCAGATTTTCTCGTTGCGTATGCTCACAGAGAAGTTTCTGGCAAAAAACAGAAACTTTTCTGTGCTTTTGTAGATCTACAAAAAGCATACGACAGAGTTGACAGAAAAAAGTTATGGAAGGTGTTGTTTAAGTATGGTGTGAATACAAATCTTATACAGGCAATCGCATCGCTGTACGAGGGGAGCGTTGCATGTGTTAGGGCAAACGGTGATTTTACGGGGTGGTTTGACATCACAAAAGGTGTTAAGCAAGGCTGCGTAATGTCACTGTGGTTATTCAATCTATACATGGATAATTGTATGCAAGAATTGAAAGAGGTGCGCCTGGGCGCGAAAATGAGTAGTCGGCAAGTATGTTGTCTGTTGTATGCTGATGATGCGGTGCTGATTGCTAACAGTATGGAAGATCTACAGTTCCTCGTATCTAGGATGAACGAAGTATGTATGAAGAATGAGCTAATGATGAATGTCCAAAGTCATGGTGTTTGAAAGAGAGAGTACGAAAACAGTATGCAATATAGTTGTGAATGATGAATACTTGGAGCAGGTCAATGAGTTTGTGTATTTGGGAAGTATGTTTACGAGATGGAAAGACAGATAGGGATATTGAAAGAAGGGTGAATGCAGGAAACTCCATTAACGGAGGACTGAACGCGGTTGGCGCAAACAAAAAGTTGTCCATGGATGCGAAGCTAGCAGTCCACAATGGAGTGCTGATACCAACCTTGATGTATGGCAGTGAGGCATGGAACTGGCAGAGGAAGGATGAAAGTAGACTGAATGCTGTAGAAATGAGATCTCTGAGACGAATGTGTGGTAAAACCATGTATGATCGAGTGAAAATGTTGAGATTCGTAAAGAGTGCAAGGCTGATGTAAGCGTAGTGAGCAAGATTAAGAAAGGGACGCTTAGATGGTTTGGGCATGTAGAGCAAATGAACGAAGAAAGAAGTGTAAGGAGAATATATGACTCGAATGTGAATGGAAGAAGAAGCCGGGGACGCCTGAGGAAGACATGGCACTATCAAGTGAATCAAATACTTGAGTCGGCCATGTCAGAAGTCGGAATAACAGAAGAGAATGTATGAGGCGTTGTATGAATGTGAATGAAGCAAGAAGTGTATGCCAAGATCGAGTTGTTTGGCGGTCCGTCCTCTCTGCCTACCCCTGCGGGGAAACGGCGGGATGGTTAGTTAGTTAGTTAGTTAGTTCTTATAGTTCTTGTGTTTTCCATTTTGAAAATATTGTACTCAAACAAACCTTTTTCTTTTGAATATGTAATCTGTGGCTAACCCGAGTGATATATCTATGGGCTAACCTCAATACCATACTAATTTTAAAACATTGAAAGAGTTTTATATATTTTTCGTATTTTTAATGACTTTATATCATACTTTTTTTTTCTGTGAAACCGGTTGGTGAAAATAAAATATATTCGTGGTTCATAACAACGTGTTTCATTTACTTAAGACTTTATATCACTTTTAAAAGGTATGCCGATTCATAGGTGTGTTGATTTATCACGGAATCCTCTGCGATTCCCACCTACAAAAAAACATGGCTTGTTTAGTCACTTGCACAGTTAACCATGTCGAGCTGTACAGTTTCACGCACCCCTTAAAGTTCTTTATATTATTCTATCTGAGAAAAATAACAGCGTTTCGCCCGATGTTTATTCAAATTACGGCATTTTAATTGTTGTCTGGTGACGTCATCAGACAAAGGAACGTCGCTGTTTGAATTTAAATTTGGAATCCAATTTGAAGGCAGATGTCGCCCGCGTAGCTCTCCACAATTCATTATTATTTAAATTAATTAAGTGCGCGGCCAAAAACAGCTGTTTCGGCTCAAAATGATAATAGTAATGTAATTATCTATCGGAAAACCATTAATCTTACAAAGCGAATGGCGGCTACGCGTTGAATACTCGTGCTGCGGGTATTGCAATATTGGTGGGTCATTTTAAAATTACATTTTATTATATGTGAATACCGCACAAGAGTCCCAATTTCCCGTATCCGATGGGACTACGGAATCTCCATTAGTGGTATGCTGTGAGGCTGTGAAGGATGTGGGGAAGGGAAGCAGATGGAGGAAAGTTGTGAAGGTCGGCAAATGAATGTAGACAAAAATTGAAAGCGCTGCGATCGCTTAAAAGGTTTAAATGGCAACACCAAGATAAAAGCTCGAAAGTGCTCTCTACATACGGCCACTCTTGTGAGGTTTCGCGTAAAAAAAGCTCTTAGGAAAATGAAGGTAAGTTTAAAAAATCACAATGGTCCAAGTGCATATTTTTTTCATTACACGGAGTTCAGAAATGGTTGTTACTTACCGAAAGGAGATGATTTTTCGTCATATTCTAAGACAATTTTATGTTACTTTTTTTATTATTGAACACTTTGCAAGGAAGATTCCACATGGAATGGTGAGTTTTCTGTATTTTAAATTTTTATTTAACAAAATAGGCATTTACAATAAAAAAAACCCCTAAATTTGTTGTAGACCACTTTAATTTTATTAACACTCTAC
>JAHDVE020000795.1:0-67780 GCA_022606495.2 Halesus radiatus
ATCGGGCATATTCCCTGATCATTTTAAACACTCAATTATTACATTGATTCACAAAAACGGAGATAAGTCGCAGATTCAAAATTACCGGCTAATATCTCTGCTAAACTCGGTCTCAAAAATCATTGAAAAAATAAGAACCGTCTCACCCTTTACCTTGAACATAATAACATACTTTCTAAGAGACAATATGGCTTCCGAACAGGATTAGGTACCGAAAATGCTATTGCTAAACTGACGAAAATCATCTCCAATAATATTGACGGAGGAATTAAATGCATCGCGATCTTCCTGAATTTAGCTAAAGATTTTGACACCATCTCGCATAAAATTCTTTTGAAAAAACTACAGCTAATAGGTATACACGGACAACTATTTAAATGGCTGGGTAGCTACTTAGAAAACAGAAACCAAAGAGTTAATATCAATGATACTTTAAGCGAACCAGCCAATATTGGATTTGGTGTACCCCAAGGAAGTACTCTAGGGCCTATTTTGTTCAATATATACATCAATGACCTATGTAACAGTAACCTTGCCGATCACATCATCACCTTTGCTGATGATACAGTATTGATTTATGAAGGCAAAACCTGGAACGAAGTTCATAGTAAAGCAGAAATTGGTATAAACAAGGTTATGCAATGGTTAGACAATAACCTCCTTACTCTCAATACGGATAAAACTAAATTCATACGTTTCAGTGCAACGCAAGCGGGACAACCTAAAGATGTTCTAAATATTACTGCTCACCTTTGCAATGAAATAAATACTTGTACGTGCAATAACTTAGAATGCGTGGATAGTGTAAAATATTTAGGAATCATTATTGATAAATTCCTGAGATGGGAAGAACACGTCATCTCAATTGCCACAAAAGTCAGAAAACTCACTCACCTTTTCATAACTATTAGAAACATTCTAAACCTAAAAGATCTAAAATCAATATATTATGCCATGTGTAATTCTTTACTTGAATATGCATCCTTAGGATGGGGCGGTTGTGCCAAAACAATTTTGGATCCCCTGGCAAAAGCGCAGAAATCCCTAATAAGAGTCATCCTTAAAAAACCCTTCAGGTACCCCAGTGATGAATTATTCAAAGAAATGCAAGTTCTTGATGTCAGACAACTGTATATCAGGAAAATTGTATTACACACACATAAACAACGTCACCACTACCCATCTATCGAGCACTATCACGACACCAGACACTCAAGAAGTAATCCAATAGTTTCAACAAAAACCATGACATCCCTTGCTCAAAGACAATTTTCATACTTAGGACCAAAATTATTCAACATAATACCCAATACATGGAAAATGAAAAGTACAAACGTCCTGCGTAAACTGATCAATGTATGGCTTCTCGATTTAGGGAGGGTCAAAAGCGAACATATGCTCATTAATATGTATGTACAATTTTAATAAAACCTTCTTATGTAATACATCACTACTACTAAATCAAAAAAAAAAATGCACATCATACTTTAATCTTGTATACTTTAAACTTTTATACTTTATACTTTAAACTTTTGCATCTCATATGTAATTCGTTATTACTACCCACTAAATTTATTGTAAAAAAAAAGCATATCATACTCAATAATTTATTTTTCAAACTTTTATACTTTATATTTTAAACTTGTACATCTCAATTGTAATTCTTTATTACTCTACACTAATTTAAAAATGCATATCATACTTTAGAATCTTATACTTTAAACTTTACTCTCACTATACACTTTTACATCTCAAATGTAATTTATTATTTCTCTACAGTAAACTAAAAAATGCATATCATACCTTTAACTTATATTCTTTAAACTTGTATACTTTATATTTTAAACTTTTACATCTCATTTGTAATTCATTATTATTCTACACTAATTGAAAAAAAAATTGCAACATACTTAAAAAAAAAATTAAAAAAAACTCTTTTTTTTTTCTTTTTTTTTATTGAATTTACTTTATGGATTGTTTTATATTCTTTTATGTGTATGTATATTAATATGAACTAATCTTATCAATTTGACTGTCCTAAAACGGGATTTGCTCCTAGTTGGACAGTCAAAGCCTTCTGAAATATTTCTGTCAAATAATGTATGTTTCAAATAAATATTATTATTATTATTATTATTATTATTATTTATTTCTAATTATTAAAGAAAATTTAATCAAAGACCCTTTCTTTGAATATGTAAGGGTTTAGGCCCGCTGTTGTCAAGCGGGACGTGATTATTTACTAAGAGATGTTCTGCGAATTTTGAAGAAGTGCTTTTATTTTTATAACCTCGTATATGCTCTTTGAATCTAGTTGAGAAAGCCTTCCCGTCTGTCCGATATAGGTAGCGTCACAATAATAAAAACTAAAAAACTTGCAGAACTTAATAATAACATTATTTGATTTGATTTACATAAAATTAAAAAAAAAAAACAAATTAGTGGAGTTCTCCATATATCGGCCGTCCAAATCATAATACGTATTTAGAAAAATTCCAGAGATGTGCCTACGTAACACATGCTAAAGTGCATCACCGTATTAAGGTGACGTATTTCTGCAATTCAGATGACGCATTTAATTATGTCAATGTCACTATTTCTGGGACATACACCAGTGACATCCACTAATCATCAAAAACGTCATAACTGACGTGTTTCTACCAGACTCAATGACGTTAATCACTGTTAACATACGTCAATTGTTTCATTGAGAAAAATCATACAAATAGAGAAGTTATTTTAATAAACGATCATTGTGATAAAGTTATTCGGCCTTTATTGACCTATATTCTACACCTCTTTAAAACTCCTACAGATTAAGGTATCGATGTGTACCAGTGTTCACTCCGAAATACAGTATTTATATGTTCCATACACTAAAACACAAAAATAATTGATGATTTTTTGGGGGTTAATAGTCACAAAAAATTGCCCCATCTACTATGAAAAAATGATGAATTATAAAAAAAAAATCATTAAAAATACTAAAATCAGCACTACGATGGGCTAAAAATTTAATTTAAAACGACTAATTTACGTTGGAATACAAATTTGCCGCACATAATTTAAAATAGCGACTCGAAAAAACGTTTTTTTAAGTTTTTCGTTTTATTTTTTTTTAATCTTTTTTTAATTGTCATATTTTCATAACATATTACAATTAAGAAAAAATGCCATTAACCCGCAAATAATTTCCATGGTTGCCTCTCCAATCATGAAAAATCGATTTTTTTAATGGCTTATTGTTCATAATTTAAAACAAAAATAAATGAAAATACTTATAATACATATTACTACAAATTCATTTTTTTTAAAGCATTCTAATTTGGTGGTTATTTTGGCCACAAATCCAGTTTTGTGTGCAAAAGGCCACGCAGCCGTTCTTCTTAATTTAAGTATTTTTTTTTTATTTGTCTACGTTTATTAAATTTGTATTTATTAAATGGTCATCTATACAAAATAACTCTTAATCATTTAATTACTGTTTTTATTTATTTTTTTCCTTTTAATACTTGGCTATTAAAAAGAAGAAAAAAAATACCCACCTTGATGTTCCGCGGTAAACTTTCCACGGTGAATTGTGAGCGGTGAACTTTCCCCTCGGTGAATTTACCAGAAACCTCATAAAATATCCGTAAGTTATTCATACTATGTAAACAGGACCATTGGAGAAATTTGAATTAAGAGGATCACCCCTAAATTGATGTTCAAAGTAAATTAAATTGTTATTGGTTGAGCAACTAAGAGCAAAGCGCACTTAAGGTTAAATACCACATAATTTAGTTTTAATGATTCAACGTTATCATTATCATCAATATGAGTGGCAAGTTTGCACTTGCCTACCCAAAGAGACAGACTCAAAAGAATTAATTCTTTCAATCGACGTGAAAAGCTGAGATGAAACCACATTTTTACGGTCAGGTGCGCTTTCAATAGACATTTAAGACGATTTTTTTGGATGCATTTGAAGTAAACTTCAAAGTGGTTTTCTTTTGAAGAGAATAAAATTCGCAAATACAAGACGAAAACACATTTTTCTTTGACAAAATCGTCAAAGAGATATTATGTAAGCTCACTTGATCTGAGACACAGGTTTAGATGAATACAAGTTGGGCATTGAACGACTTTATTCCTACAAGGAAATTAATGAAAATGGGAGCTTAAGTATCCATTTTTTCCTTGGCTGTCACTTTCAGGATATCTTCAGCGTATTTAGACGTTAATAGAGATATTTCTATTTATTACGTTGGTAGAAAAATAATTATTGTTCTTTCTTGTTTCGGGATTTTTTGTTTCAACGCTTTCGTTCCTAAGTGCCATTGCTTGTAAGCGATAAGAATTATAGTATGTCATGACAAAATTACTTTTCCATTCGAAGTGCCGTATCATTCATCACTGCGTCGCGTCAATACTTCAATCAGCGCGTCAATATAAAATAAAAGTTTGACAGTGTATTTGAGAATGTGTCAACTTAACGAAAGATTCGTCAGTGATTTTGATGTCGGAACCAATAAAATGTATTTCCTAACAAACAAAAAAATAATAATGTGATGCGTTAGTTGGTTCGTTTCCAAAATATTATCCCAGCTTTAAACCATATGTAATCGTTGAATAAAATAATTTTTACATAAACTAAATTAAACATGAAACCGGAAAATGCAATAGAAAATAAAAGATTTCAGTCGCATCTGGGACACGAACTGTTGTTTTTTTCCGGTTTCATGTTTCATTTAGGTTATGTTAATATTATTTCCTACAATGATTAAATATTACAATGAGGTTTTTAAATCTCAATAAAAATAATTAATAACTAAAAATTAAAACATATTGTTATATCATAAACCTATTGGTATTAAAATATGTATTTTTTGCTGTTTAAATTATTTTTTTTAATTAATTAATGAAAATAAAACAATAACTTTGTTTATAACCACGAGAATTTAAGTTTAAATACCAAATTTCCATCAAAATATTTATTTTTAATTAACCGTCGTATGTTCGGTTGAATTTAGCCATGATTTAACAAATTGAATAATTTATCAATTAATTTATTCAATTTATTTTTTATAACTTATCGACGTTTGTAAACCTCATTGTAATATTTAATCATTGAAGAAGATAATATTAACACATCCCAAATGAACCACGAAACCGACAAAACAACAGAAATTAAAAAGATTTCAGTCGCATCTGGAGTTCGGGATGAAAGCATCATAAGGATAGCAGCCAATAATATGGGATTTATAAAAATGGAGGACAATATTAACAAATCTTGAACATGAAGCATGATATCGGTGCGAATGGCGTAAATTGAACTGGCCTCATTAGCTAAGTTGGTTAAGCGGTTACCCCGGATAGGTAGAGGTCCTGGGTTCGAGTCCCAGATGCGACTGAAATCGTTTTAATTTCTGTTGGTTTTTTCGGTTTCGTGGTTCATTTGGGATGTGTTAATATTATCTTCTTCAATTATTAAAAATTAATTTATTTATACGCTTAATAAAGTCACTACATAACGATGATACAATAAAACATAAATATAAAGTATTCATAGGAGAATATCTGTTTTATATAGGAAAAGTAATAATAAATACAGATATTATTTTAAATTAGGTACGACATACAGGTAGATACCATTATAAAATTGGTATACATATGAATATACAAATATAGCTGAAGTTTACAACTGTAATTACAAGTACAATGAGAAAGAATGAAATGAAATACAGTAAGAATACTCGTGTAATACTAAAATAATAGACTAAGATTACAGTAAAGGTTCAATAACTTCAACTTTTTTGACGGCCTCCATGGTCGAGGGCTAAGGCTCTCGACTACGAATCCGAATTTAAATTTAATTTAATTAATTTGTGTTGTTTCACGATTAATTAAATAAAAATAATACATACTATATTTGCACACGTTCCAGAGTGGAAGATACTCTCAGTATCGCCCTGGTGAAAGACCACCATTCAGAATTGAAACGTAGCTTGAAATGGCTTTAAGCCGTGTTTGGTGACCAGATCTGAAAAGCCAGGTATTTCCCCACCTCCCTCTTCCCCTTTCTCCTTCCCCCCCAATACCTTCAGCCTCACAACATTCCTCAATTGGGAATGCCATAGTCTCACTGGCTCCAGACGGTTGGGAGCAGTTGGGACTCTTGTGCGGTATTCATATAACAAAAAAACTTTGTATTTCAGTAATCTAGATTTTAAAATATCCGCAGAACAATATTTACTACAGAGGCTATGAAGTCTCTGGATGGACGAATTAGAGGCAAAATTAGTTCGAAATATATTTTTAATGTTTATTGTCAATTTTATTTACTCTATAAAATTGTCCCTCTAAATTAAATTACTTAAGAACCTAGTGTCAATTAACTACCAATCCTATGATACTTTAAGTACAATAATGTGTGCGTTGATTGGTGATCGCAATAACCGAAAACATTAAATATCTGTTATTTTTGTTAAATCGTTATTTAAACTTTTTATATACTATTGCATGCAGCTAATGTTTGGTTATAAAAGAAAAGAAATTTACTAATTTACTTTTATTTTTCTTTTTATATTTCCCATTCACCCCACAACCTTAACTTACTCTCCACCCCACTTCAACGCCTGATGTAATGACCATAATTTTTCTAATAATGTTAAGTAAGTATATATTCTACCCAGAAAAATAAATAAAGAATGGTTCTGAAATCGGTCATAAAAATACTAAAAATAAAATGGCGTTATAAGTAAACCTTTTAGAGCTTAACCTTCACATTTGAAGGATTTCAAAAAAAAAATTATGATTGAAATTTAATATTACAGTATCGTAAAATACATTTTTTTTTTAAATTTATTTTTTTTATGTGACACCTCACAAGAGCGCCCCTGTATGTATAGCGCACATACATGATAACTATATCGCTACCCGATTGGGCAACGTTGTGAGGGGGGTAAAAGAGGGGCTGCCGATTTACACAAAAACGAGTGGGCGAAACGACCCGTTCTCATGAAGCCGACATCAACCGGATGTTCCGCTGGTGTCAGCAGAGTTCCACGAACGTGCATCGGCGCGGTGGTGATCAACGCTGCGAGCTACTTCGACCAGGCTCCATTAAAATATCTGTAGAACAGACTCATCATACCTACATTGCGTCTGTGCATCAGAGATAGCAGTCCGTCTATTAACAACGGATTGTCAATCAAACGAACCGCCCTCCTTTGCACAGAATCAAGCAGGTTTATCAAGTATTTGGGAGCTCCACACCAGAGGTGACTTCCAAATTCAATTGTTGGATGTACTGGTGAAATTGTATAGGATTAGCAGTTGATCACAATTGAAAAATCTGCTAGCCCTATACAAGACGCCCAGTTTCTTGGAAGCCAGATTTACTAGAGCTTCTATATAGCCACGATACTTGAGCTGGGCTGTTAAAATACAAGTACAGAAAATTTAATTAATGTTTGCTTTGCATTACCTATCTCACTAGGTGTAACCTGTTCTGAGGTAGATGACGGGATGTCCAATCAAATACTTCAGTACAATGTTGACAGATTAGATGTTAAAATTTGAAACATATTAAATGGAAATGCTAGAATATTCTGTTGAACGTTTTTATTGAAGAATTACACAAAACTAGTTATTGGAATTGTCTATGTCTACAGTGGCAGTTTGTGGCATGCGTGAACATACATGTACTGAATTTGAGCAAAGGTTAATATGGGATTTAAAATAGAGGATAATATTAACAAATCTTGAACTTGAAGTATGATATCGGTGAAGATGACGTAAATTGAACTGGTCTCATTAGCTTAGTCGGTAAAGCAGTTGTCCCGGATAGACAGAGGTCCTGGGTTCGAGCCCCAGATGCGACTGATACCTGTTTATTTTTCTGCTGTTGTTTGGATTCGTGTTTCATTTGGGATGTGTTAATATTATCTTTCTCAATGATTAAAAAGGTTAAATTATTCAAACAATATATTTTTTTTAAATAATCATTAAAAAATCACTTTGTGGTTAAAACAATGTAACAAAGCGTGTTCAAATAATAAAAAAAATTAAACAAACAAACTTCAATGTCTTTAGATATTATGTACTTTTTTATTATTTATTTGTATAACAATATTTTTGATTTAATCATTATTTTTTCCCATTGCATTCTAAAGTTTATTTACTTTCTATTAGTTTATTTAAACATTGTGCACTTTTAAAAAAAAAAAAATTGTGTAACACAATCTTAAATTCCTTAACATGTCAAAAGGTTATTTTAAAGGTTTATTTATCTGTATCAGTGAGAAATAGCTAGGAAGCAGGCGAGTTCTCCAGATAATGTACATTGTTTTGATATTACTGTCTATATCTGCATTTTCACTTAAAATAATAAAAAAAATAAAAAATCTAACGTTCCGATCCTGAACAAGAGTCTCGGAGTAATGTCAGTAGTTTTTTTTTTACGCTGAACTAATTGTAAATAATGTAATATTCATGAATTCTTTACTTTAATAATATGTATAATTTTTTCACCTCATAAATGGCATAGCGGAAACACTGCCCCGTGGTTATAACAGGGGTTTAAAGTAAGTTATTGTTGGACTATTATAAAGCATCACGAGTCTAGTGTTTGGAGTACGTCATTAATTTAAACAAACGCGTTAGCCATTAAACCGCCCAGCGAGACTACGGTCACTACAGCCTCTACAATATTCTGCACGTACAGCTCTAGGTACCGGCCGCACACTCACCCTGCATGCGTACACAGCCGCCACTTACACTGACAATGGGTCTTGAACTGCTGGTCGATGGGAAGTGATAAGTCATTAATAATGTCACCGAGATCATGCGAGCGCATTATATTATTATTACACCGGGGTGGCTGGACTAATTAATTTATTCAATATTTTATACTCTTATTTTTATATTATTATTCTCTTTTATGATTATGGTTGTAAATAGACCATTATCAAGCCAAAATTTATTTTTTTAATTATTCAATATTTCACAGTACATAATATATACATTGTATTCCCAAGATTTAAGAAACTCACCCTAGGATTATATTGCATTCTAAGAACAGATTAACTATGATTATATTTTTAATTTTGTAAGAGTAAAAAAAAATCAATAAAAGAATTATTGGTAGCGATTTACTCTGTTTGCATATTTTTTATATGAATACCGCACAAGATTCCCAACTGCTTACAACCGTCTGGAGATAGTGAGACTATGGCATTACCAATTGGGGAATGTTGTGAGGCTGAAGGTATTGGGGAGGGGAAGAAGAAGAGGCAGATGAAGATGGTGAAATACCTGGCTATTCAGATCTGGTCACCAAACACGGCTAAAAGCCATTTCAAGTAAAGTTTCCATTCTGAATGGTGGTCTTTCACTGGCGCGATACTGAGAATATCTTCCACTCTGGAACATGCGCAAATATACTATATATTATTTTTAAATGAATTAATTATGAAACAGTACAAATTCATTAAATAAAATTTACTTGCGCACGCCGGGATTTGAACCCGCGACCTTCGGATTCAAATCCCGACGAAAAATTAGTCAAAATAACATAAAATAATACACGAACAATTTGATACCCCGGACCTGTTAGTTATGATAATTTTAAGAGTACTTAATAGAAATACAAGAAGTATACTTAGAACTTTCTTGAAGAACTATTTCGTACCAACTTTGCCTCTAAATCGTTCATACGAAGACTTCGCAGACCTTGGTAATAAATTTTGTTCAGTGGATATTTTAAAATCAGGTTTCCTGAAATACAAAGATAAAATTAATGAACAATATCTATAAACTTAGTCTATTGTTTTACTATTTCACGAGTATTCCTATTGTATTCTGTTTTATTCTATTCACTATATTCTGCTTGCACTTGTAATTTCAGATGTAACACTTCAGCTATATTTGTAAATTCATATTATACCCATTTTATACCTGCTTTATGATTACATCTACCTACTTTAACTACCAAAAACATTTACTATAAAGACACATTTCACCGGTACATGATATAATTATACTTATTTCAGAGACTCATCACAGCATTAAACTATAAGGTATTCTTTCAGATGATAGAGTGTAAGCATCCTAATTTGAAACCTTCCACATAGGTTAGATGTAAATACTGTGAAAAGGCTATGCATTGAATGATGTTCTATTGAATATATTTGGGGTATATGTAGTTTGTAGTGGTTTCTTGTGTTGTGTTGGTGTACGTCGTGATTGTAATTGAATGCGGTGTCAGCGTGAGTCGAGTATTGAATTACATGCAAGATAGTGTTTGTTATTTCAATGGTGGGAATGGTGTTAAAAATAAGTATTTGACGGTTTATTATGCGTGTCCTATGGCAAACTAAAGATATTCCATAGAGCTCTTCTGTTTTGAATATAAAATTTGAAACAATCAAGTCTGCTTTTCTCAGTTTTTGCGAAAAAATATCTGAAGGGCGTTTAAAAATTAGTTAAAATACTTCAAAGGAGCTGAACTTAATTCAAATAAGCTATCATTTCCCTCTAATAAGTGTTTACTTTCAAAGTGTTGTTTTAAATTCGAATTTTCAAATTAATCATTTTAAAATAGCCTGAAAAATGACAGCTCACGCTGTTTAAAAAACAATTTTAATATTTTTATTAAAAAAACTTGAAATAATCTAACTGTTTTAATGAAGAGTATAATAAAGCTAAATTTATTCTCAATAAAAAATGTCGTTATCAATAAACATGGCAACTTTCCTATATCTTACAACTAACTTATTTGTAATAACTGAATGAATTAAAACCTAAAAGGTATAAGGGACTAAAAATACAAACCAAGATAAACAGGTTTTGTATTTTAAAAAAATGAGGGACATTCGCATAGCTCCCAAAAAAACTTTATAATATAACGTGAACAAAAAAGATTTTTTTAAAGAAAATTTTGCATTTTATGTATTAAGAGGGGAACATTTTTTTATTTCCATTGTGTTCTTATTTAATGATTTTTTTTAAATTAATGTACTCATACCGTTATGACAGAAACAAAAACGATGAATACTCTCTTGAACCAACTGCATGCTTCAAGGAATCTTCGTCTTCACCCGAACTTAGTTATAAGGATTTATGAATTCATTATGTATATTTTTCAAGAACAAAAAAACCCTTCAACAAAGTTCAATGCAGCATTATTACGTACAGCAACATAGTTTGAATACTAATATTTTGAGGAGAAACTTGTGAAAAAAGGATCAGATCATAGTATATTTTCTTACAAATTGATAAGTTTATTTTATTTATCCGTCTCTGAAATACAAGAAATCTGCCTTCCCACCATGTGGATACTTATAACTGTAAGATACTAACAACATTTTAAAATCGATTTTTGGAATAACTTATTGAGGCTTATAAACCTCATTGTAATATATTTTTATACAATGAAAATATTCCTAACAACTCTGAAAATGAAACATGAAACCAAAAAGACAAAGGTAATGGTAGCAGCTGGGACTCAAACACAGAACCTTAAATATAAATATATATTTTAATCACTGAAGAAGATAATATTAACACATCCCAAAATGAACCACGAAACCGAAAAAGCAACAGAAATTGAAAAGATTTCAGTCGCATCTGGAACTCGAACCCAGGACCTCTATCTATCCGGGGTAACCGCTTAACCAACTTAGCTAATGAGACCAGTTCAATTTATGCCATTTACACCGATATCATAGTTCAAGTTCAAGGTTTGTTAATATTATCCTCCATTTTTATAAATCCCATATTATTGGCTGCTATCCTTATGATGATTGCAAAGTTTCATCCAGAACTCAATTGCAATCGGAATAGAGTCTCGGATATACCTACCCGATTTTTATTTATATGAGACATCTATTGACTTATTTTACAAGTCTGGTGTTTTTTCGGTTTCGTGGTTCATTTTGGGATGTGTTAATATTATCTTCTTCGGTGATTAAATATTACAATGAGGTTTACAAACTTATATATATACTTAGGTTATAAAAAATAAATTGAATAAATATATATATACATTTTTTTTAATCTATTCTTGCAAAAAAAAAAATTATAAGTTGACTTCAAACATATGTAATTTTTTTTACTGTACCTCCATACAGGAGACCCCGAAGGAAATAATTTCCCTCAAGGCCTATATCATCTTCGGGTATGCTGTGTGGAGGGTCTTTTAGAGGATAGGAAGGAGTGAACTTGGGTCTTGAAAAGACCCATGTTGTAGGATGGAGGAAACACAGAGGCCGGCAGATCATTCCACAGCCGAGCTGTTGAATACAGGAACGGGTCGTAAAAGCGATCCGTTCTCATGTGAAATATATCTACTGTGTGCAAATGTTGGGCACGCGTTTGGCGTGTTTCCCGACTGTGCACCGGTGCCGATGGGATCAATGACGCTAGTTCCTCAGAGCATCTTCCATTAAAATACCGGTATAACAAGAACAGCATCACCACCTGACGTCTGTGCTCCAAAGATTGCAAACCGTTTGTTAAGATCGGCGAATCTATCAAACGGACCGCCCGTTTCTGCACAGAGTCGAGGGTTTTTTTCAGATATTTTGAGACTCCCGACCAGAGGTGGCTGCCAAATTTTACAGTGGGGCGCACTTGCGATTTGTACAGGGTCAGCAGTTGTGTACTATTAAAGTATCTGCGGGCTCTATACAGTACGCCCAGCTTCTGAAAGACTAACTTTACTCGGGCTTCGACGGAGCCCCCATACCTGAGCTGGTCACTTACGGTTTTTTTTTTTTTTTTTTAATTTTTTATTCCAGAAAAAAGAAAATAACATTTTCACTTACTTAACTAGAATTTTCAATTACATACAATTCGATTAATCACTACATACAATATTATTATAAGATACAATTCTATACACTTTCACTATTTTCTTGTTTATGAATAAAAATGAATAATTTTTTTTTAAATTTACTCACACTTTTTTTCATTTTTAATGTCATCTGGAAGGCAATTATACAATTTGCCTCCCTCCTAACTAATGGATTGCTTACCATAGTTGGTATGGATGGTGTTTAAATGTATGTTATCGTGTTGTCGTGTAAAATGTTTATGTACTTGTGACGTTTTAATAAATTCTGTATTTGTATGTATGAGTTTATTATTTATTTTGTATATAAGTAGATATATATTGTATTCATATAGTTTTCTTAATGTTAACAGTTTTGTTTCCGAATATAATTTTTTTGTGGATGTTTTGGGTCTGTAGTGAAATAATTTTTTGATTACCTTATTTTGAATTACCTGTAATTCATTAATGTATGTTTCATACGCATTTCCCCAGATTTCAATTAAGTAATTTAGATGTGAGTGTACGAGACTATAATATAGACTTTTTTTAATTTAATTGGTAATAGATATGATAACCGGCTAAATACGTTAATCGAGGGTGTTATTTTATCTTTAACATCTTGTATGTGTTGTTTAAAAGTTAAATGCTTATCGATGCACAGACCAAGATATTTTTCCTGTATCAAGATTTGCAAATCGTTTTTTTCAATTTTTAAGGGTACATGAGGAGGAATTATTTTACGGGTTGAGCTTAAAATCATGTATCCTGTTTTTTTAATGTTCATTGTTAGAATATTTGATTGGAGCCAACTGTAAATTTTTTCTAGGTCACTTTGTGCATTTTCTAGTAAGATGTCTAAATCTTTACCCCAGTAGAATATTGCAGTATCATCTGCGTATAGAAAAATTTCACCGCTTATATCTAATTGCGAAATATCATTGATGTAAATTTGGAACAGTAAAGGTCCTTGTATGGATCCTTGCGGAACTCCTTAGTTTATTGGAAGGTGGTTGCTATTTTGATTGTTAATGCTAACGAATTGTTTTCTATTACTAAGATATGATTGAAATAGATTAAGAGCAGGACCAACTGCACCAATTTTCTCAAGTTTCTTGAGAAGTATATCATGGCTTACTGTATCAAAGGCTTTTTGAAGGTCAACTAGTATAGATAAAATATAATTTACACCAAGCATATCAATGGAGGGCTTGTTGGGAAGATTGCTTCCATTAAAGGAGACTAATGTCCATGTGGGTAACGTCGGCGACAAAAATTTATGCTCTAAAATATTTTTTTTTTAAATCGATGTCACATACCACATGATGAAGGTTTAAATGTGTTTTCGTAAAAAAAAAATAATAATCCGTGAAGTTTCAACGAAACTTTTAATACTAATGAAACCCCACGTAACCTCGCCATTCATATACTATAATTAACGTGCTGAATAAAATGAGCTACAAAACTGGTACACAATTCATTTGTTTTATTTTCTGTTACGTATACATTTATGATTTTAATAGATTCACCTTAGGACTAACTATCGTGTGCATTCCTCTTAGCTAGTAGATACCAAGTATTCATGCATTAACCCTTTTTTAATACTCATTTCAAACTAACGACTAAAAATGTATAATTTAAGCTAGTGCTTTCAAATAACACCGTATAATTTGTACCTAAGAACGTGTGAACATCGTCTCTAACTCTAACGATAATCATATTTAAAAAGGATCATATATCGTTAAGATTTTAAAGATGTTGTAAAGATCAAGTATTTTGATTTAATACTATCTTGCCCAGTTCGAATATAAATCAGCCTTATGAGTATTTCAAGATGGAGTGGTACAAATGCTAGACTTGGTAATAAAAACTTTGAAATAAAAATCCACCGAATCTGAAAAACTTTTATATTGCTTCTCAGTCAAAAGCCAACTTGAATACAACTTTTCAATTTGGACCACTCACAATAATTGTCATATTACAACTATTGGAAGAATAACGAAAACTCTCAGACATGTAAATTGTAAAATGCAAGTTCAACATTTTAAAAATAATAATCCTCATAAATCTGTTTTTTCATCTGTCTAAACATTCTAAACATACCAACTATTTTATGTTGACGTGAGGACAATTAGTACTTGCTGACATAATTCTTGCTTCTTATTACCCGCTGAAATACTGCCTGGAATTCTTGAAGTCATTAATTTCGACTACTTTGAGAACCAGGTACAAGAACATATTTCATCGGGTCAAAGCGACCAGTAATTGCTAAATGCATGAATTAATTCATATTCAGAATTCGTATACTGTGTACCGGATGCTTTAACCAAGAAAACGACGCTTAACCTCAATAAATATATTATATTTAATATAAATAATAAAAATTACTTTCTTTACACCACTTTAATATGTAAATATGTATATGTTTCAGAAGCCAAGCTTCCCTAATCAGGGTAAACAATATAATGACAAGTATAGACAATTAATAAACAAATAGAACTATGAACAAAAATTATCAATAGTGATGAAAGTATTTAAGTAATTGATTAAAAATATGAAAAATATTGAAAGAATAAAAGTACAAATAATAAATTTACATTAGAAATTGGAAAAAGAAATTATCTTGAATATTAATGTAAATACAATCAAGAAAATAACAAGGCATAACAATTAAAATAATAATAGTTATTATTATTAAAATTTAAAATTGACGTTATATATTTCATTTGTCTACACTTGAAATAATTTTTTAGTATTCATATATTCCTGAGGATGACAGCATTGCTGTCGAAACATGTAGAATATTTATGTATTTTCATAAAAGTGGTGTATACAAAGTACATTTTTTAAGTATTTATTGTTTGATAGTTGATTATATTTCTCTCCAATTGTTGGTTTTTAGCTATCTGAGTAATCAATACGAGTATAATAATTATACCAAGTAATAAGCATGAATGAAAAGCTGGTAATTTTTGAGAAAAGGGATCATTATAAGTATTATGGTTAAATATGTCTGTAAAAGTGTATTTGCGATATATGTTACATTTAGATCTATTATTAACAATAGAAATATTTATGCTAAAATTGTAACCTATATCTATGGTAAATTTAATCTTTTTATAAAGTTTATTTCGGAAAATTTTATATTAATGTGTAAATACAAAAAGCGTCATAATACTAGAACCCGTTGATAAGTCATTTTTTTTATTAAAAATAATATTGTCATATTGAGGGAAGCTCTGAAACATATTTACGTATTAAAAAAGTAGTGCAAACGAAGTTCTTCCTATTAATTATATTAATATTGAAGCCACAAAATAATTGCATGTCTTTCGAAGAAAAAAGAAAAAAGTTTATATTTGATCATTGAAGAAGATAATATTACCAGATCTCAATGAAATGTGAAACAGAAAAAAAACAGAAAATAAAAAGGTGACAGTAGCAAAATTAGGGGAATTAATTAGAATAATATTAATAAATCTTAAATTGAAATATGAGGTCGATAAAAACAACGGAAACCAATTAATTCAATTAAAGAGTGTTGTGTCCCGGTAAGCCAGAGGATTCGGGTTCATATTCCAGTTTCGATCGTTACCTTTTTTTCTGTATCTTTTTCTATTTCGTATTTCATGGAGATTAATTAATATTATTATCTTCTTCAATGACTAAATATTATCATGAGGTTTATATTTTTCAATTAGTTAAAGATTATGTCAACTAAACTAGAATTACGTTTGTACTATTCAACAACTAAATTGCTGTACTGCTTAATATCGGCAATAAGTGGAAAACATTATTTTTATTAATTATTATATATTTTGTATTGTTAAGAAAAAAAAACTTGTTTTTGAACCACCCAAAATATATCTTCCTACTTTCTTTGACGTTCTGTCACTTATTATTTATTTATATATTGCCCCATTCTATTATATGTACACATATTTCTGTCACAATGTTCCATTTTTTCTTTTTACAATTTGTCTCCGTATTATTATATTTTAGATTATTATTATACGACTATATGCTCACTCTATATATCTTTGTTTAGCTGTAAATCTTTATTTACCCAGACCGAGCTTGGGAAGCGAAATCAGTTCTACACAAATTTCAAATAAATTATTGGTTCCAAACAATGCGTATGTTATATCTAATATTATTTATTCCTTTTGTTTATTTTTTATCTCTAGTCAAATTATTGGATAAATATAAACTGTAATTCTGTGCAAGTAAACAGCAAAATAAATGAGACTTTACGCTTTGTAGCTTTTTCACATGTTACTGTAAGGTATGTTTTGGATGTTCAATAGAATTTTTCGGTTTTACTTGAGAAAGGTGGAATTTATAACATTTTGTTGAAAAGGGTGAAATCGTGCAGAATTCTGACGGATTATGTCAAGAATGTTGAAAGTTTTGCAAATTTTTAATGTTTGCTTTAGTGAAATCAACAATCTTACGATAATCCTACGAGTCCTGCCGGCGACATTTATCTTTGCTCGGAAGGTTTTTTTCAATTTGGATGAGTGTTTTAGATTAATAATTATTGTTTATAAAATAATAATTGTTACCCTTTGCGCTATGCACAAAAATCTTGTCTTAAGTTTTTAAGAACTTTAGTTTATCAATTAATAAATATTTGACAAGTCAAAGCAATTTTCACCAATAAAATGTAGACATAATTTGTCTCGACGCCATCTATTTGAGGGATTTAGCCGTTACAAGCCTCTCTCATACTAATAAAGTTGGTTGTTTACAGGTGAAAATATAATAAAAACAGTAATTATTGAATGGAACACTAATATATATTGATTAACTTGGCGGGTTTGCGATAAGCCGACGTAGCTCAACGGTAGAGCATCTGACCGGACATTAGAAGGGTGCGGGTTCGAGTCCTGCCGGCGACATTTATCTTTGCTCGGAAGGTTTTTTTCAATTTGGATGAGTGTTTTAGATTAATAATTATTGTTTATAAAAATAATAATTTATAATTTTCTTTGAAATGGCAGACTTTCGTATTAATGATATTTTATTTAATAATAAAAATAATTCGTTATAGGAAGGAAAAATATACAATTTCAAGCATTTTAATTGTAAACTTTAACTATTTATCAAACCAATGCAACGCAATTAAATTATGAAAGCTTATGGCCGATGAACAGCCAAAGCCGTGAAAATTTAATGAAATATTGGTAGTAAATTTGTCTTCAATTGCAATAGATTATGGGGAACATTTATCGGTAATTTCAAAAGCTATATTTCATTCCTTTGGTAATATGAATCTGTGCATTAGTAACGATGTGATGGAGAGTAAAATTATTGTCAACAAAAATTGCAACTTGTTGAAACGTTTGCTTTACCCATTTTTTGGTTCATAGATTAATAAATATTTTTTGTAAGAAAGTTCTCGAATTTATTTATTTTCTTTTAATTTTTATTTATGGTATTTTTTTCCACTTTCCAGTCTTTATGGCATGTATTCCACTGATACATATGTTTATATATGCACGTACAACTTTAATCATACGTTTCAGATAATTTGATGAATAATAATAAAATAAATATATTAGCAAATTTGAAAAATTGACCAACGAAATGCTGACGTTCAAACAACCATAACATCATGAAAAAATGACATTCTTTGTGGTCTATATTTCAAAATAACAATAACCAAAAAACTCTCTCCAGCGTTCTAGAAATATGCCATACCCTTTGAATGCAAAAATAGTTAAAATAGATATATTTTTCAATTACAAATCAAAATGTTGTATGAAAGAGGACTCCGCACAGTGAGTAATTTTCAGTATCTAGCTTCACTTTATTGTTTTTGTATGTTTTTGGGACAATATCGTTGATATTATACGACAATTATTTTTTTTTCATTGCCTTCTCGTTATTCACATGCTTGGGAGTAGCGCCAAAAATATAACATTTTTGTGATGACTATACTGTGATCGAGGTCTACAAAATTTTCCATCCACCATTTTAAAAAGTAGGATGTGCTCTACCACTAATTCCTTGCCAAATATATTTATTTTTGATGGCGTCAATTTTCTGATTTGATATTTGATCTTTTCGGTTTCTGCCTTAATTAGTTCTTTCGTTTCCTTTTTATAAATAAATTTAATAAGTCGGCAATATTTTGTTGATGGTGGTCTCGGATTTTGCCAAATAATAGCATTATTGGAAACCTTGACAAGCTGTACCGGCACAAGGGATATTGAGAACAGATTTTCGTCACTATAATCTTCGTCATCTAGTTTCTGTTTATATCGGCTTTGTCCGGAACTGTCGTCACATCCACATTTGGTAATTAAACGATAAGTTTGTGATTGATTATGAAAAATCGATTCAAAAACATCAGCTCGTACAGTGCAGATTATTTCTCGTTCAGAACTCCAATACCGAAGGTTTTTATCATAGCACAGTACAATATATAACATTTAATCCAAGATAATAAGGAATATTAAATATTGTATTAGGTTAGGTTAGTGAATTAATGTTCAATACAAGTTTACATGATCAGAATCCCTGACTGGGCGTGTCTTACTGCGACGTGATTGTATATTAAAGAGGATTCTGAAGGTCGTGAAGTCCCATTGTAGGGAGCTCTTTATTATCTCTTTCAGCGTCTAGGTGAGAGTATTAAACGAAACAAGCACACACCCATTATCCAACTTAATGCTATATTTAACAGGCCGTCTTACAATGCAATTATGGTGAATTACGTTATCACTATTGCTTTGGAAAGATTAAAATTCATCTTTTTTAGTAATGTTGTTCTCATCTACTTTGTCTAATGCTTTGTATTTATTAATTGTTTTTGTGTTTAATTTGTAGAACTAATTTTTTTTTTTAAATTTAATATAAATAAAATGTAATATGGTTATTTATAAGTTCCGCAAGTACTTATAGTATTTATTATTGTGAGAGCTGTTACGGCGTTCAAGGCCATTTTAAAACTGTGGCTAATCCACAATGTAACGACTTATTTATGTGATTTTATATACTTCCACCCAATTCTAATTTGGACGGGTTTTTCAAAATATTGATTTATTATCGGTAAAACCAATTTAGTTGGAAATTATTAAATTATCAGTTCTGTGAGGTTTTTACATTGGTAATGTGTTTCCCGTATTTAAATGATAATGTTTTATTAATTGATTTACTTAAATGTGTTATATTGTTTTGAAAAAGTGGTGAACATATAATTCTCCTTACTTTATTAATTAAATTTATAATTATTTTTTTAAGTATCTACCGACATTTTATCCATTCAAGCCTTAAACCTAAGGTTTATAGTCTCAATCATATAATTCTTGTCCATTTTTTAATCTAGCTCCTAAAAATTCGGCTGTTGGCAATCGGTCATCTTATTTGTCAAATGATATTTTGTTTATGTATTTAGCAATGTTCCTCGGCATAGTTGTGATTACATTTTCGTGTGATATCGTAACTGATGCCAGAATAAACCTCGCAATGCCTATTTGTTAAATGAGTAACCTTTACTAATATATTTATTTGTCCCTTGATTACGAATCCAACTCGCAACCCCTCGACCCAAAAGCAAATATGCAGATCAATATGCTACGTAGCTCGTATTCTTTACAAGTATAGCATATTTATATATATTACTCGTATATATAAATATGTTGCTACACTGTAATCTGGTTATCTTATAATGCTAAAATCTGTTTTCTGAAGCACCAATCTACGGCTCATTTTTGTACAACAGATCAGGTGTGGAATGATTTGCCAACCTCTGTGTTTCCTCCCTCCTACAACATGGGTCTGTAACTCTAAAAAACGCAAAAGCCTAAAGATTTTGATGGTCAACGAAACTATATATCCATAAGGTTCTTCTCTTTTATAAATTATATAGAATTACATGTGTCTAACAGTAAGACATTTATATTTTACAAATGCTCAAAAAAGAAGAAAAAAATCCTTTCTTTCTATTAGCATGTTTGCAAAAATGTAGTTTACTAATAAAGACCTAAAGAAAACGTTAACAAAAAAACAAATCTTGGTAAATCAGGGTTGCACAAAACATGATTTAAATTTAACTCGTGTGGACAAAATGAATGAGAAATTATAAAATACACAATCTTTGATCTACCCAGTTAGTACAAATGGAAAGAAAAAAAAAACAAAGTGTCTAAAATATTAAAGGAGAACGCGGATATACAGTCCTATTCACTCACATAGCATTGGTTTGTATCGAAACTGAACGGTGATTTGAAAAAAAAGCCATTCAGAAAACTTATCCACTGTCCCACAAATTGTAAATTTATGATTTACACAAGAAAACACTCATATCCGCATACATTTTTATGATGATTTGTTTGTTGTTTACTTACGGTCTCCGGAATTGTTTCAGGGATCCCAACATAGTGGGAAGTAAACGTTTTGGGGACAAGGAAAAGCAGTATAAACCGAATGTTACACTTTTATTATTTAGAAAATATTTTACTCTCAGTTTCATTACTGTCACCCCAGGAGGGGAGGGGGAAATCTCCCACGAAGGTCATAAAAGAATAACGAAGCGTGACAATATTAAATTCCTTGGTAAGAAAATAAATAAGAAAATCGCAGGAATGAGTTACCTGTGATCTCACCGGGAAAATCTAAACCCTGGGTAAATAACGTACGTGCTTTATTTCCACACTGACAACGCAGTATTTATTGTCGCTTTATCATATTCGATTTTTAATCGCTTGAATGTGGGGATACGTAAAGATTTCAAGGCTAATGGTGTGAGTAATAAAATTTAGGGACGGATAGATGGTTCGGGCACGTTCTCTGTCACAAAAGTGACTCATGTCAGCCACAATAGGGGCATGTGCCTAGTCTGACGGATAAAAATTCCAAATAAACACGTAACAAACTCTGAATAAGGAAGAAAAAATATGACAATGTGATAAATCTATGATTTAGTTTGTTAGGTAACACAATAATGTTCTAGCTGCTAGTTAAATAAAGATACACCTAGCCGCTCGTCGCTAACTTCGCGCTTCGACCAATAGTGACACATTTCCGCCCGCCATCGTTGTATTTGGCCGGCTAGACAAGTGAATCGGACGGTTTCTGGCCGCCATTACGGCGTGGGCTTGCACTGAGAAAACGCCCTGCGATTACCATGCCAGAAAGTCAGGTGCGTGCGGCGTGCCTTGGGCACGTGGCCACCCGTTTATTACATTATAACTTGATATCTTGGCATTGAACCCAAATATTAAAGCCATTGACCGGTGCATCAATTCGCTGTGTCGTGCCTGACGTTGTACGTGTGAGAATATAGAGTCCCTAGACCTCACACCTTTTACACTGAAGGGATCGTGACTTCTGTTGCTGACCACCTCACGTAAGCAGAATTGTTTCATCCTCTTTCATGTGCTGTAATAACTATGCCCTTCTGAATAACATGTCCGGTTTGAAATTCACCATATCAAGAATCAGATTAGATTAGGATCAGCCACTAGATTCGAAACCCCGTATGTAATTACTTGTAAATGTTGTCCTGTAAATAAACCCTGACTAGAAAGCACGCATCTCTCATTCGAGTAGTTAGTTACCTTTCCCGATATGAGGCTGCGGCCGGCCATACGACTTTGAGATAAGAGATGAGATGCCTTTACCAGCTGAGCTAACCATGGTGGAACCTGAGATCAGCCCCACTTCTGGCCTCGAGGTGAGTCTTCTTTTCTTATCACTGGCGGCCAACGTGTATGTTGTCTAGTCCTTCTTCCTCCCTTCTTAACACTGACGCCCACGTGGGTGATTCTTAACACTGACGCTCCTTCATGGGGCCTTCTTAACACTGAAGCCACAACGTGGGGACCCATCCCCTTCCCCACTTCCTTTCTTAACAAGTTTTCAATCAATTTTCTGAAGGATGCGTCTAACAAATCATGTCAATCATTAAAATAATTGAGATTTATTTGCTGAAAACATTAAAAAACAATCTGGCAACGCTCACAAAATGGACATACATCCACTCCGGTTGCAATCCCGAGAGCTACTGCCGTTAGCACGCATCTACGCCTCGAAGGAAAAAACACGACTGAGAACATCGAGCTTCTCGCGCTTCTACAGTATGCAAGAGTGAGATGCGAATGTAGTGTCGCGCTTCCCGCAAACTTTTCATATATCGTCGAGACCCAATGTCGAGGCAATCACAGCGCTGTTATACACGAATTTGTTTCCGATGTTTACAAAATACCCTCGATGTTCCCGATAAATGCTGATTATTAACCTTGAATTTATTATATTTATAGAGATATTGATGGATATTAGAAGCAACGTGTAGAAGATACCCATCACAGAGAAGGGAGGGTTAAGATGGACTTTGATGAATATTAACGACTTCATGTACTTCATGTTACAATAATTGATGTCCGTTATACGTTATGAAAAATAAATGGATTTTATTCATTATTCTCCAGAGAGAGTGGTAATAAAGCGTCCTCATTTTTGCGAGGTGCTATTTGTGGGTGCTAACAGGGGCTACGGAGTATTAATAAACTCTAGTGACAGTCGTTCTGGATTCATACAGATTGCAGTAGGAGAATAATGTCATAGGAAATGAACCACGACAGCCGTACTAATAAGATAACGTTGGTAGATCTACGCCAGGCCCTACAATCCGATCAGATAATAATATTGTATACACGCCACGGATAAATTTTAGTAACCGTTAGTAGAATAACACCAAATAAAGCAATGACCCATTTATTGAATCTTTAAGAAAACAAATGCCTGTTTTTTTAAACATTAGCTTCGTCTACATAATCCCAGGCGTGCGCATTTGCCATACTCAACAAGCAAATGAATTATTTATCAGTCGAAAGGGCAAAATAGAGAATTTGAAATCATCTAGGTCGTTTCCTACAATGAAATTTCATATTATTAATAAAAGTTTAATTTTAATTAGAGCACGCTGAAAATAGAACTTTTTGAATTTTTTTAAAATACCGAAAAGTAGGTACCGAAATTATTAAATAAGTCGTCAAAATGTTGATATTTTAGGAGAATATCGCTGGGGGTAGCCAATAAGCTTGTGATGTCATGGTACATAAAGTGACTGGAACGGCAGTTTGCGGTATTACCTTTCGAATTGTGAATTGTACTGATTGAGTATTTTGAATGGTATTCGTGTTCACTTTGAAAACTTATAACTTCTTCATTTTTTGAGATATTGAAAAACCAATATTTTTGTCATTATTAACGCTTCAAATATAATACATTTTAATTAAAATAAAAAGAAAACAATCTTATTGTGAAAATAAAAAAAGAAAAATATATAAATACGGCCCTTTCTGAACTATCTGAACAAAGTTATTGTCATGGTGAATTGCAAATACACAATTTGAAATAGTTGACTGAGGTAGGTACTTAGATATTATGCGAAAATATAACTAGAACGTAACAATTGCGAAATCTTACCTAAAATTGTAGTCATTAATAAGTATTAATGTTCTAGCTTCACAAAACTTTACGCTGTAAGAACATAAATCGTCACAATTAAATTTAAGTACGAAAGTTAAAATCATAACAAACGCACGGTAGACAACACGAATAAAAACTTTCCTCTATCAAGGCAGTATAAATGTCAAGCCCTGAACGCGCTTTAAATGATGAGGTGTATAATAAAGTAGTAATAAGGTTGAGGGGGTGAGGGCAGAAGGTACAGCGTTTGCCGTCAAACATTACGGAAGTTGGCAATACGTTTGTTACGTTGTGTAATTTCCGTATCCGGTAGGAACCATTATGTTCTGGACTAAACACATCCCATCTCTGGCGGCAGTTAATTACCGACCCTTGCTACTTATCTCTCGAACCGTTTGACCATGCTCCGTACAATCTCAATTTGTCTGCAAAACTCTGTGTGGTTTAGCTCGATAATGAACTTGGACTCTAAGCACCGTCGACACGAACTTCAATTTTCTTACGTTAATTAAATATACCCACTAAAATAAACAGACGCACTTTGACACATTTGTTCCAACTCTACTAAGTGTTTCGTTCAGTGCTCTCAAAGTTTTTAGTAAGATCTTATTTTTTAAATATTTTATTTATTTTTATCGCTGAGGATGGCAAGGCTATGTGAAATAATATTTAATGAAGAGATAATTGTTAATTTATATATCTTGTCTGTGTCTAATTTAATAAGAATTGTAGCCGCATTAATCTATGGATATTTATATAGATTTTTAACCATGTTTGTAATAAAAGCATGTTTCATAAATGTCCTGTGTGTGTCTCAAAGAAAGAAAGAAATTAATGTATGAGTTATGGGGCGTGTCTGTGTGCTGTTAATAAGGTCATTTTTATCTTCCTTTGGGTGAAATTGAGCAAAAATTTCCAAATATCGAAATTCTATTTTAAACAGTTAGAATCAATGGCCTACTTGTAACCCATGGTCAACCCTAGAGCCACACCTCTTCTCCTTTTTCATTAATGACATTGCTGAAGTTATCCATTTGACCTCCTTTCTCCATTTCGCAGATGATCTTAAATTATTTATTATAATTAGAAATATTTTGGATTGCTTACATTTCCAAACCGACATTGATAACATTTCTGAATAAAGTCTGGGAAATCAATAACATTTCAAAATTATCGAAATGCTTAGTCCTTTTTTTCCATAGCATTTAGAACACCTACATCAGGTACACTATGCTTGGTCATAATCTCAAGCGTGTTCCACTATTAAAGATCTTGGTAATGTACATGAAAGTAAACATATATTTTGTGTTCATGTCGAGGAGGTGTGCCAGTCTGCATAAAAAATGTTAGGATTTGTTTTCAGAACCGTCAGGGTCTTTAGAAATACCCTTACTATAAGAATATTGTACTTCTTTTTAGTTGGCAGTTGGCCGAAGAGTATATTGACTATCTGGAATCCTCGTGAGGTGAGGTGCTCACTCTTGTTGGAGAGGGTTCAGAAAAAGTTTGTTTGATTTCTCTACATGAGGGAGCAGGGCAAATATCCGTGGCTCTATCCAACTAACTTTCTTCTGGGCATGCTCGGATTTTACTCTCTGCAACCCAGGAGGGAGGGGTATACCGCTACCGATTTTTGTATGAATTCAGCTATTTTGGAGAGCATGAGTGTCTATGTTCTCCCCACCTGTAGGACCAATCTGGCAATGGTTCTCCCGGTGGGGAGGAGTATATTATTCCCGAACAAAATCTTCTCGGATATCGAAATATTTTGCGTCAGTGAGGAGAGATTCAAATGAGAAATCCTACTGTTTCTTGAAAGAATTTTGCCTCATTGACACCATTTCCACCACTCTGAATTTTTTCTATTCTTTATTTTTTGTAAATCTTTCTATATACATATGCATTTAATAAATAATGTACTTGAAGTACCTCTCTATAAAACTAGGATTGGGCAGAGGCATGCTTTTTCATTGCTCCTTAAATTTTTAATTTACTGTCTACAGAATGTAAGTATAGAAACATGTTGTGTTTAAACATGTACAAAAATGATATAAAAATGGATATAAACCTAATATAATAGTAGATTTTCCTCGACGTACGAGTATTTACACAAATATGTTTTTTTTCTCCTAACAATAAAATTATTAAAATAAAATAAAAATCATAACCAATATTAATTTCCATGTATTAATGAAAAACTTATATTTTGTGAAGAACTTTCAAAATCTAAATTCAATTTAAAAAAAACTTCTTTTTTAAATGATTATAGTTATTATATTTTATTGTAAATTATTTTCTATTACGAACCATACTGTTATTTCCTCAGAACCTACTATAAATACTGGCTTAATTTGAAAAAGGAATATAGATATTATAAATGTCTGTAAATATATATAAACAAATATTAAAATAAATCACACTTCTAATAAGTGCTTCTAACTCAAGTTGTTTTTGTTTTTATTTTCTAAAATAAAAAAAATTGTTTTGCGAACAAAACATCAGAACGGCAGTTACTCGAATTTCTGTTCCCGTGGGTATCTGTACCTATTATATTATGATATATAATGTTAAGTTATGGACCGAGTGATTAATAGGTCATTATTCACAGTGCGCGAGCATTACTCATTATGCTAAGAGAAGTCGGGTTGACTGATAAATAGGTAGATATATGTATTATTGGGAAACATATATAATGTCCAGGCAACGGCAACGTAGGGATATCGTTATTAAAATTAACCGGATTTTTTTCACACGCTTTTGCGGGGCACGGTATCAAAAATACGTTAATAAACCATATGGGTACTGGTTGTATGTAGTGAGAGCGTGTTAGGTAAACCTCCCTTAAATCTTCACCTCGGTAGGACTATGAACCGCATAGAATACCTAGAAATTTAAAACATATGTTATTTCTCCGACTTACTTTGGTCATGAATATTGTTCGCTCATTGTGAAAAATTTTCTATTAAAAACATAATGATATGATTTAACTCGACGGCCTTCATGGTCGAGGGGTAAGGCTCTCGACTATGAATCGGAAGGTCGCGGGTTCAAATCCCGGCGTGCGCAACTAATTTTTATTTAATCAATTTGTGCTGTTTCACAATTAATTCATTAAAAAATAATGTGTAGTATATTTGTGCACGTTCGCGAGTGGAAGATACTCTCAGTATCGCCCTGGTGAAAGACCACCATTCAGAATTGAAACGTTGTTGAAATGGCTTTTAGCCGTGTTTGGTGACCAGATCTGAATAGCCAGGCATTTCCCCACCTTCCTCTCCCCTTTTTCCTTCCCCTCCCCTATACCTTCAGCCTCACAACATTTCCATATTGGGGATGCCATACTTTCACTGGCTCCAGACGGTTGGGAGCAGTTGAGACTCTTGTGCGGTATTCATGTAAAAAAAAAAGTTTTAAATATCGTATTGCGGATACTTTTTTTCTTGAAACTCTAGAAATATGGGGCTGTAGTGGAAAACCACCGTTTACAGTGAATTTTAAGTAATGTGTGAAGTGAAGTTTAACCGAACTTAGTGATGCAAGTTGACATGCATAATGCAGAGCATTTTTAAGAAGCAAAAACATTCTTGAACCAAAAAAAAAAACTAACGTGGAATTATAATTTGAAACAATATTAATAACAAAAATATTAAAGTAGGTTAAGAATGTATTAGAAAAACACATAAGAACCGCGATTAATGGCAACTTGAATTTGATATCCTCCTACAATCTTTCCTGATGTATTTTTCGATTGAACACGAGAGTTACATTATTGTTTAAGTTGTTGATATTATTAAACAAACGTATCTCAATGGAAAGCCATGCATTTTTAATCTTTCCCTTAAACATTTTATTTTATGTTAGCAGCGAATATTTGGTTTCTTTATTTAGAGTACTGTATACTGTAGAATATTTGGTTTCTTTATATAGAGTACTGTAGATATTAATGATGTCCATTTTACAATTTAAAAGCAATTTGATGTCAAAATATTTTTTTTACCATCCGCCTGGGTAATTTCCCGATGAAAGTGGATTTTGAATGTCATCTCGTAAAAGAGCAAATGGCGTGATCTTTCACCAAGGATCGAAACCGGCCCTGGAATAAATATAAAACCTGTGCTTAATGACTCATTAAGTCAAATATTATACGTATCATGCGTACAGCCGAAAACTTTGCTTTTAAAATTTGTATTTTTTACGTTGTTTATATTATGACTATTTCTGTTTATTAACTCCCCCTTTCCTCTTTTCCGGGAAAGTTTCGCTTTGGGGAAAATATTCCGAGTAAATACTTCCCCAAAACTTGCGAATTCCCAACATTGACTCAGCAAGGCCGCATTTAACGATGCCTAAAGTTATTTTTCTTCAATAATAAAATATTCGGAATTCCATTTGAGGAACTCTGCCGGTGTTCGGAATACAAGTTCTGAAACGCCTAGACTAATTACCCTGAGTAATGTTTCAGGTATCGCCGAAACAATGTATTTTGTATTTGCTGATACCCTTCGCTGAGGAAGTGGGATTACTGTGAAAAAGTACCATAATCCAGCTATCAGTGTATGGATAAGATGAACATTTGCTATTTCGAAGCTCTGTTTTACCATCCTAGGCGAGCAACAGTAAAGTTAGCGAGGAGCAGATAGAAGTTGTGAACAGAGGATAGGAGTTTAGTGGTGGACTGTAGTGTTGTGTTGAGGTAGGAAGGTATGGTGAGAGTAGGTAACGCTCAGTCCAGGAGATGAAGGCGAGTGTTTGCTCACATGTGCTACTTGTTTACTCTCGAGGTGCCGTAATCTGTGATGTACAAAGAAACAAGCTAATTTTAACTCGAGGGTGAACACACTACAATACTACTAGGACTAGACCCTGTGCTTCTGTTTGCGGATCCTCTTTAAATAGGAATCGCTCGAATCGTTTCGGCCGTGCAAAGGTAAAGGACACAAACTACATAAACCACTATAATCAAATTGTATTACGTAAATGTTCTATTTAAATGTTTCGAACAACAATAAATTACAGCGTCGACTCTGAAAATGTTGATTGGAAAAGCGAACATTCACAAATACTCAATTTATTTTAATTAAAGGCCTAACCAAACAATTTGACATGCTAACTATTAAAAATATGTTTTCAATAATATTTGTAATGCTTTTTAATTAAAATAATTACGATAATCCTTCGTTAATTTAATCACGGCACATTTTTTTTTTAAATATGAGGAAACAGACATTTTTTTATATTAGAGAACACAAGTAATAAAATCGCTATTCGTTAAGGCAATTGTAATGCTCTTTTACATAATATAGTATTGTAAATTTGAATAATATAATATTTCAAATAGTGATAAAATACAATCAAATAAGGTGTTTTACTTTAGTCAATAGAAAATACTAATACCACATGCAACTACAAATTTGTTCAATGGGAATGGGGTTCATTTTGCTTTACCAAAAATTAAACACAAATATTGAACTATTTCCAACGAACATTATTAAAAAATCTTACAAAATATATTTTTTAACCTACACATTTTTTGATGTGTGTTTTGCAACTGAGGATGTATTGAAGGAGAACTAAGGATACTCCTTTTTGGTATTTTATGGACGTTACAAAATATTATGATCCTAACGTTCCCGACACTAAAATGTACGCAGTTAATACTTCTCATCATAAACCATGCGAACCAATAAAATGTATTTAATGCTAACCGTGCTAATGATATTTCGGGTATACGCTTCGCCAAAAAAATCTGACTATATAAAAATTAAAATACGAAATAATGTGAATCGTACCAGTACCAGTAATGGGTTTTTTTTTAGATATTTTATCAAATGTTTCGAACTGATTGTATTATCAACTCAATATTTAATGCAGTTACGCGTTTACCCGAATGAAGTCAATAATTCGCTGTAATCAATGATACCCCCTTTGCTATAATTAATTTAAATAATTCAGTACGTTATTACAGCAATCATTGTAGCGTATTATGCTAACCATGTAACCATAATTAATATTCATAAGGCTGTTTAATATATCACCGTGCCTGCTGCTTGAGAAAACATCTGCCTCAGTATTTCGCGGCCCGTGCCAAGTGCTATTCACATAAAGGGAAACCCCCGGGGGGGGAATGTACAGACAGTGTTACTAGTTTAATTATTTAGTAAACTCTCGGTATTTAGCAAATCTAATGACAATAATAATATAACACCTATATTTCTGACTTCCACCGTATTCAATCGTGAACAAAGGGTCCCTGACAAATATGGGAATTCATAATAATACTACAAAATGTATTCTTGAAAATTGTGACCTGTCACAAAGAAAACATAACATATTACAACAACTTAATTTTTCAAACACCTTTAGCAATATTCAAATTAGTTCTTCATAATTTCATCGGCGTAGTTATTTTCCAAATCATTCTAATTCTATTCGCGTTTTCATACTTTTCACAGCACTGGGGTTGGCAATAACGTAACTTAAATTCATCCCCGGTAAGCTTAACTTCCGATTTTTATTAGTAAATTTAACGCTTTTCCACATCGGAGGTCTAGTTGAACTTTTCCATATTGTATCCCATACAAAAGTACTTTACATATTGACAAACAATAAACAATAAACAATAAACAATAAACAATAAACAATAAACAATAAACAATAAACAATAAACAATAAACAATAAACAATAAACAATAAACAATAAACAATAAACAATAAACAATAAACAATAAACAATAAACAATAAACAATAAACAATAAACAATAAAAAATAAACAATAAACAATAAACAATAAACAATAAACAATAAACAATAAACAATAAACAATAAACAATAAACAATAAACAATAAACAATAAACAATAAACAATAAACAATAAACAATAAACAATAAACAATAAACAATAAACAATAAACAATAAACAACAAACAATAAACAATAAACAATAAACAATAAACAATAAACAATAAACAATAAACAATAAACAATAAACAATAAACAATAAACAATAAACAATAAACAATAAACACAACAATAATAAATGTCAAATAATAAACAATAAATAAACAATAAACAATAAACAATAAACAATAAAATTAATAAACAACAAACAATAAACAATAAACAATAAACAATAAACAATAAACACAAACAATAAACATTAAACAATAAACAATAAACAATAAACAATAACACAAACATTAAATAAATAAACAATAAACAATAAACACAACAATAAACAATAAACAATAAACAATAAACAATAAACAATAAACAATAAACAATAAACAATAAACAATAAACACAACAATAAACAACAAACAATAAACAATAAACAATAAACAATAAACAATAAACAATAAACAATAAACAATAAACAATAAACAATAAACAATAAACAATAAACAATAAACAATAAACAATAAACAATAAAACAATAAACAATAAACAATAAACAATAAACAATAAACAATAAACAATAAACAATAAACAATAAACAATAAACAATAAACAATAAACAATAAACAATAAACAATAAACAATAAACAATAAACAATAAACAATAAACAATAAACAATAAACAATAAAAAATAAACAATAAACAATAAACAATAAACAATAAACAATAAACAATAAACAATAAACAATAAACAATAAACAATAAACAATAAACAATAAACAACAAACAATAAACAATAAACAATAAACAATAAACAATAAACAATAAACAATAAACAATAAACAATAAACAATAAACAATAAACAATAAACAATAAACAATAGCAGTATTCGATTTTTGTTATAGAATCTAATAAATATCAGATCAAGCAAGTTCCTGATAATAGTGACAAAGTATCGCCTTTACAGGTATGATATTGTGGTACTTTTCGCATTTTTATGGATACAATGGCACAGGTGCAATTCGATACAATTGGACTCCCAGCTCATCTCCTAGATCCAAGTTGAAGTACAGCATAAGTGTGATTCCTCGAGGACATACTGAAATTGCCTGGACATCATTTGACTATGCCTCCATTTACTTAACTCAATGAATTGATAATATCATTTGTTATGTAACTTCAACGAAATACGGAAAGAATATATTAAACCAAGCATGTCGTTACTCACGGATGAAGCAAAAAAAGAAAAGTATTCCGATGCTATATGCAATTCATCAATACAACGCGAATATGGAGGGAATCGTTAGATGGGACCAAAACGTTGCATATTATCGCATCATTTTTTTTGCTAACAGAATGATGGTGTTCAGTTTTACCTAGGCCATCCATATAAACATTAAGAATTATTGGCTTTTAAAACGCAAAGCCACGAGCAACTTTGAATTGGGATAGTTAGAATTCTGTGAAGAAATATTATAGCACTACTGCGAGAGGTATGCTGTCAAGAAATACTTCAAGGCATTCGAACTCACTCAAACGGCGATGCAGTATTACACCTTCGTCCCGCATTATTCTGGTCTAATTCCAATAACTGAGACTACCAGTGTGAAAAAATGTCTTACGCATCTTGTAAAAGTAAGCAGCATATCCGCCGCATCACACGTAAGGTCCGACTGTAATCTTATTGGCCTATATACTTTATGTACAATAAACTTGAATAAATAAATTTCTGACTAGTTATTTGCCGAAGGTGCCATATGGATCTCATCCTTCTCAAGGCTCCTGGGGGATGACGGCACGATTTTTTTTTACATTCTGAATAAAAGGTTCCTTTTCTACCTCTAAAACCAACCACCATGTGAAATTTCAGCACGAAATTCAAAAAATAGATCGTCATTACTAGGATAACAAGAAATCGCATTGTTCAGAAGGTATTTATGATTTTAGAACATGATATAAACCAATGCCTTATTAGATTAAAGTAAAATAACATGCAAAATGTGTTTCAATATTGTCCTCACATATTTGAACTCTTTAGTTTTCTTTCAATATTTGTGTATTTTAGAATTAAATACAGTTTTAGATATATCGTTATTGCCGTGTCGTAAAAGTGTAGTTATTTAATAATCTGGCAACTCGTGTATCTTAAAAATATATAATAATATATACATTAAGATATACGAATGATAATGAAAATTATATCACTATAATATCTCCTTTAAAAAATACATTTTCAGCTTTGCGTAACGCAATTTTACACGAACATATTATTACAGATTTCGTGACAAATACATGGTATCTGTTTGGTAGGTAATAGAAAAAGGATTTAGAGGAATCTTTTGTAGACTCAGAGAAGCTTTCGTATTCTTTCCAGGGGCAGGTTTCTGTGAAAATGTTTTCCTATTTTAATATTCACAAACCTCCCCGAGATCCGACATTTGTAAAAAAACAACACCCGAAAGGTGTCGGTCCGGAATTAACAAGTTTCCTTCCCGAAATGCCCCGATATGACTTAACCTCATTCCTGGGAAATTGTTTTGTTTTCCCTTTTCGCTTTACAGTTTGGGTTGTAAAGAACGATACGGGCTTCTGTCTACTTCCCACCTCCCCTTATGTAGTTAGAAAAACACTCACAAAAGATTTACAAAATTTTCTTTAAGGTGTTACTTAGTCCCGAGGGAAAAAAGATAAATGTATATTATAATATTGGGGTTTACGTGATCTCGATTGTTAGGATCTCCAAGTGGGTACCGAATTACTTAAAATTTGACCTGTGTTATTGTTTTAACCCATATAAGTACAACCTTCCAATAACGTTTGTCTATATTTGTATAATTATTTGCTTGAGTTGGTTTGAACAACATTGATTATCGTCGTTAGCTTATCGGCCATGGGTTTACATCAACATATCTGTACGAGAAGCAACAACTTAGATTGGAAATGCGACTCCGTCCCGGACAAACACTGGGAATACCGAAGGACCTTGCCGGTAAATTGTATGCTGTCTCTTAGGTCAGCAATCAAATACAATTGGAGTTGAGACGATTCCAGCTTCCCGCAGATACAAGATTCCTCTCAGGAATACGCGAAGCCAAGGGGTTGGAAGGTTTAGGCGACATTGTAAACTATTCTCCAGTACTAAACAGTACCAATTTTAGAATTTGGTAAACTGTGCATTTACATGTTATGTTGGTTCTACTTCATATCTTCCAATATTCTGTATTATAAAAATTCAACCACGTTACAGTTTTTGAATTTGAAGCAATTCCATTTTTTAAGTCTAAAGAAAAAGAGAATTAGTTATTTAAAAAAAAGAGAATTAAAAGGAGTCATTCAAAGATATGGTATTTTTATGGTTGGTTTACTGTTTCCTCCACTATTATTTTTTACAATAAATACAACTTTCTAAAAATCTAAAACATATTCTTAAAAAAATATTTGGTACTTTAACTTACCTAAGAATAGGTTCACTGTATAACTTGTGCTCAGGTGATAAATAAAAACTTTTAGTTCCTGATCCAGATACGATTTTTTTTAAAAGCTTATCTTTTTTTTAATCATTGAAGCCTTTCTGCTTTTATATATTATAACATAAAGTGTAATATGACATGACTATAATGTGAAAAATATGTGAGCAATAAAGAGCCCTTACGAGTGTGTATAAAGAAAAAAAAAATTCAATAATATCTGTAAATAACAATGCAAGAATAAGCAACTATTGAATCCATGTAAAAAATTAGACTGAATACTCATAAATGTATATTATTAAAATGAAAAGAAGTTAATAAGGTTTCAAATTGAAATGGTTTATAATATTACAATCTTTCATAAATTAAATTACTAAATATATCATTATAATAGGTAGAGATTTTAAAAATGACCCTAAACGCCGAAACAGCTGTCACAATAATAAAAACTAAAAATACTTGCAGAACTTGATAATAACATTATTAAATTTGATTCACATTAAATTTAAAAAAAAATAAAGAGATATACGTATATGTTGCAGTAAATAATAAATTTACAGAAGAATATACATCAGTCGTATATAAACGAATTCATGAGTGTGTGTAATAAGCATTCTTACAATACATCTGTAATATGTGCATACATATTATCACAGTTTTAAATTCTATGTAACGGAGTATTAAATTATTGTGCGGTCGTAACAGTATTTTTTTCAATAGAGTGGTGATGATAATATTGTGTTTCTAACCGGTAAATTCAAGTTTACTAGCCGAAGTAAATCTGGGCTGTGAATTTTATTATGTAAGATTTAAAATAAAAACACAATATAGAAAATAATTCTTGTGTCACTCAAATTTTATGAATTCATTAATCGTAACAGATAAGTGTAGTTTAATTGTTCTCTCGGTATGCTTAGTTTATAATTCAAAATTTTGTTTTTAACTCTTTCTATTATATGAGAATGTGCGTTGTAGTGCGGAGACCATATATTTGAGTTATTTTCAACCTGGCTCCTCGTGATGCGTATAGAAGTTTTAATGAGTGAATGTTCGTAAAATCTTTGCCCACTCTCAGTACAAAACCTAAGATTTTAAAATCCTTCTTTGAATTGTTTTCAATGTGTGGTATGAAGTTGAGTTTGGTGTCAAAAGTTACAACTAAGTAATGTATTTCAGAAACATATTCAAGATTTTTTAATTTTAACATAACATTTTTATTGAATTAAACTTATTCCAGATTTTTTGCTTTTATATTTTTAAGGTTGGGACAATTTTTTTTTTTATATGAATACCGCACAAGAGTCCCAACTGCTCCCAACCGTCTCGAGCCAGTGAGACTATGGCATCCCCAATTGAGGAATGTTGTGAGACTGAAGGTATTGGGGAGGGGAAGGAGAAGGGGGAGAGGAAGGTGGGGAAATACCTGGCTATTTAGATCTGGTCACCAAACACGGATAAAAGCCATTTCAAGCAACGCTTCAATTCAATAAGGATTGATGTTATTAATTGTGTAATTCAAGAACATTAATTTTATGATTTTTTTAAATCTCGTAGTCTCTCAAGGCATTTATTAACATTAAGCCAAAGCTTATTATCAATACACCCCTCAAATAATTTTAACAAGTTTGCTGAAAGAGTATAACAGTTGTCCACGCTTCGAATTACTTATAGTTTCAAATCATCTACGAATATCAGTACTTTGACATCTTTAAAAATATTACAAATATCGTTCACAAAAAAGATAAATAAAACAGGTCCTCTGTAGAAACCTTGCGGTACATCCATAAATGCAAAAAAAAAACCTAACAAGATACCCCATTTAGTTTAATGCTAAGTATTTTTGTTTGAGAGGTAACGTTTAAACCAATTCAATATGAGTCCACCTACTCCAGGCTTAAACAGATTTTCTAGAAGAAATGCGTGACAAACCATGACGACCATTTTCCCGAAGTCAGTGTAAATCGAGTTAACTTGAAACTTCTTTACCATTGCATAGGAAATCAAATTTCGATAGAGAATATGATTAGTAAGCGTTGATTTGCGAGTGATAAAACCTTGCTTTTCAAGAAATATGCTGTCTTCAATTGGGCCAATTATTTTATAAAGAATCAGCTTCTCACAAAGTTTTGGAATTGTTGATAACATGCATATCGGTCTATAAATTTGCTATTTCGTTTTTATCCCCCCTTTTAAATATTGGCGTTATGGTATATTCTATTATAACAATGTGTCCGTAGATCAGGAAATATTCCCTTGGATATAGAATGACTGAAAAGTGTGTAAAGGAGATAAGTAAGAACACTGCTGTATGAGTTGTGGTGAAATGTTATCAGGACCGAAATTTTTATTTGGAACAAGTAGTTCAATTTATTTCGTTGAATTCAATGTGAACATGCAATAAGTTTAAATTGCACTGGATGTATAGTTAGGTAAGGAAAATTGATCGAATTGACTTTAACGTGGACGTTCTTGAAGAAGTCGGCAAAAAAAAATCGAGAATATATTGGTACTATCGGCCCTTTTAAAATACATAATATTCGGTATATCAGAATCAGTACTACTTAGAATTTTTATGAATTTACAGGAACCTTTTATATGATTAAAAATATAATTTTCCGTCTGCTTAACATAGTCGTTATAATATATTCTTGATAATTTTTTGCAATCACACCTAATTTTATAGAATTCCATGTTCAACCACCGATGTCCCGTATTACCTATTATGTATTATTTTACATATATAATATAGCTTGTGGGCTATTTTTTACGTGTAATTAAAATAACAAAATCTTTATTAAATCAAAATGGGCATTTATATGGCTTCTATTGAGTATAAGGGATAAATCGCTTTACATGATTACTTAGAATTGAGAAGTATTGTTCAGTATTATGATTCAAGTCATCGCTATCTAAGCAAGTCCTATCAACCAATTTAAGCGAATCCCATATACTTGTTAGGGGTGGTTTGACATCACAAAAGGTGTTAAGCAAGGCTGCGTAATGTCACCGTGGTTATTCAATCTATACATGGATAATTATATGCAAGAATTGAAAGAGGTGGGCTTGGGCGCAAAAATGAGTAGTCTGCAATTATGTTGCCTGTTGTATGCTGATGATGCGGTGCTGATTGCTAACAGTATGGAAGATCTACAGTCCCTTGTATCTAGGATGAACGAAGTATGTATGATGAATGAGCTAATGATGAATGTAAATAAGTCCAAAGTCATGGTGTTTGAAAGAGAGAGTACGAAAACAGTATGCAATATAGTTGTGAATGATGAATACTTGGAGCAGGTTGATGAGTTTGTGTATTTGGGAAGTATGTTTACGAGGATGGAAAGACTGATAGGGATATTGAAAGAAGGGTGAATGCAGGAAACTCCATTAACGGAGGACTGAACACGGTTGGCGCTAACAAAAAGTTGTCCAAAGAAGCGAAGCTAGCAGCCCACAATGGAGTGCTGATACCAACCCCGATGTATGGCAGTGAGGCATGGAACTGGCAGAGGAAGGATGAAAGTAGACTGAATGCTGTAGAAATGAGATCTCTGAGACGAATGTGTGGTAAAACCATGTATGATCGAGTGAAAATGTTGAGATTCGTAAAGAATGCAAGGCTGATGTAAGCGTAGTGAGTAAGATTAAGAAAGGGACGCTTAGATGGTTTGGGCATGTAGAGCGAATGAACGAAGAAAGGAGTGTAAGGAGAATATATGACGTGAATGTGAATGGAAGAAGAGCCCGGGGACGCCCGAAGAAGACATGGCACGATCAAGTGAATCAAATACTCGAGTCGGGCCATGTCAGAAGTCGGACTAACAGAAGAGAATGTATGAGGCGTTATATGAATGTGAATGAAGCAAGAAGTGTATGCCAAGATCGAGTTGTTTGGCGGTCCGTCCTCTCTGCCTACCCCTGCGGGGAAACGGCGTGATGGTTAGTTAGTTAGTTAGTTACATATACTTCATATCACGTAGGCTTCAGAATTTTTTCGCCAGACTATTATATAAATATTTAGTGGAGGATGATGGATTTCAGAGGGTACGACAACTTCTATGGATTTATTCACTTTAATTTTTTGAGAATTGAAAAATTCGATACCCAATACACGATTGCTAATATTTCTAACAAGATTAGGTTCAGTTAAATATATTGAGATGTCGAGTATTACCCTTTCACTTTCCCAGACAATTGTGCTACCAGCGTCCGACAATTCAGGGTCATGGACGTCCCAAATTATATTTGACAGATTGTAATCACCCACGGCAATAAATTTACCATCAGGATATTTTGTTTTAGTTATTTCTGTTTTCATGATAGTTTTTTAAAGCAATAATATTGGCCGAGGAGGGGTATATACAACAATTACCAATACAAACAATTGTTCAACGTTTATCTTTTTGTGTTTAATTTTTTTGAATTAAATTTCTTCCTAATAGCGAGAAGGACATCACATTATTTTTACTCAGAACTGGTACCACGGTTTCTGTCCACCCTATACATTTTATAAAAGGATAATCTTAGCCCAGAAAAATTGATGAATGGATCCAACAATGTTGCAGTCAGTATCACAGGTTCACATATTATTGATGGTATACATGTTCTAAAGTTATCGAGTTTTGTTCGCAGCCCTCGCACATTTTGATGGTAAAGGTTTAGTGTGCTAGATATTTGAGTATTTTATTCGGGCATTAACGATTTTTGATATATTTAATGGTGATATTTGTTTCGCCATTTTTAATTCTTGATTGCAGTTCATTCCGCAAAAGAGCAAGTTTATTTCTTCGGAGACTAGTGAGGTCGTTTGCTGCTTTGACGCCATTGTTCAACTTTACTCAGTTCATTAGGATGGAGTTAGGAGTTGTTGGATCTTTTAATTTGATCTTTATGGGCCCAGTTTTTCCGGATTTAATGATTCCCAACCGGTATATCATGATCTCGTTGGGATTGGAGGTGTTTTCAAATTCCTCCAGGGATGATGATCCATATTGCATATCCTCGGTGATTTTCATTGCAGTTGACTGTGAATTACGAATTCAGCATAACGGAATTCAATTTTTGCAGTCATTATTAATAAATGAAATAAAAATTATTTTGTATTCACCACTATATTAATATACTCGTACACATACCTACATGTTTCGAAAGCGATGCTATCTTCATCAGAAATATATAGAAAAAAAAATAATGTCATGTATAGACATATGATAAATATGGAACATTAGAAATCAGAAAAGGGGTTATTATCGAATTAAATTTAATTAATAATCAAATATCTCTTGAACATATTTTCATATTAATATTAATAATAAAAATAATTTATTTTATTTATATTATAAATCTGTTAATTAATGTTTTATAATAATATTTTATTACCATTTTATGATTAATTACTCACCTAATTTAATCAATTATGGTTCATGTTTATAATTTATCCGTTCTTTTGTTATCATATTCTATGTTTATCATTTGTCTATACTTGACATTATTATCTTTTAGTATTCTATATATTCCTGAAAAAAAAATCACTTTCGAAACATGTAGATAAATGTATATTAATAAAGTGGTGAATACAAAATAATTTTTAATTCATTTATTGAAAATTAATTTACTTCCACTAACGTACAAAGGTTCAAGGCAAATAATTTTAAAGAGGGCACATTTGAATATATCTGTGTACACCGATAGTATCGCAAGAAAGCGTAAAACTAGTTCGATCTTGTGTGGAATGATAATATTGGGATACTGAGTGTGTTGCGACGTTTGTCATAATCTTCGAATGCTGTCGTTGTAACTCGATTAAGACGAGGTAGTGAAGTTTCTCTCACTAAAATGAGGTTGTGATTTTTAGAATAGAGTCAAAAATAAAATAAAGTCATGGTAAGCCATTGACTAGCCAAACAAGAGAAATTTTATTTAATCGAAATGTCAAGAGTTAAAAAAGGTTAATAACAATTTAATCTATCCAGTACAAGAGTACACAAGGAAGAATATTTTTATTCTGATTTACCACCAGCTTGTGCTTTTGAAACTTCACCGAAAATTAAAATCTAATAATAATGTAAGCCTAAAATAAACAATAGGTACAAAACCAAATATTTTTATTTTCTCACATTTTACTCCCCCCATGTTTTATCAACTTTGAAAACATATTGACTCTATAGGTTGGTTTTAATCATAATTTATAATGAAGCAAAATACGATTTAATTTTAAATTATACTCTCATACCGCAGTACTCAGTGGTCAGTGGTCAGTGAACCACATAGGTAAATAGAATGTAAAAGTAGCACTGTAGGATACCACTGAATGGAGTTATTTAATCATTTTTAAGTTTATTTATAGTAAAGCGCACTTGAAGTGAAACAACACAAAACTGCGCTGTATAAATGCTTTGTTATTATTATTATTATAGGTAAAGTTGCACGTGTCCTATTACAAATCACTTTTTATAAATACTTTAAAAGTGGTGTCATAATATCATAAATTAATATTAAATTATGTTTAACGTTCCGTAGCATTAATTTATTTTCAAAAGACAAATTTAAATACACCAAAATTGAAATAATACACCATACTCAGAATTGCAGTATGAACATATATTTTTTAACATTTATAACTACGTATAATAGTTTTATGCACTAAATTATCTGCGATAAAAAAACTGAAAATAAATCAATTAAAGATTAAGACTCTTCTAAAAAAAACTACAATAATATAGCTACAATGGTTATTTATTTCTGGTTGCACTACTACTATAAAGTAATATTAAATAGAACAGACTGAGAAAATTTCTTCATTTGTGACCATGGCACCGAAGAAAGGATGCAAGGGTGTCAATATTTAAAAGTTTCAAAAAAGTCCAATAATTCGAATACCGTGCGATTTTTACTAAATATGACATTCAATTTTCGAAACGGCCTTGTTTCCCCATTAACAGTTCAAAGATTACTCACGATTTACCAAACACCCCTGTACATTTCAGAGAGATTATAATTATTGTGGTTTAAACATAAACAATTCCACCGACTTAAAATATAGTTATTAACATAAAAATATTTTATTTTATTATAATTTTTTGTTGTTGTTTATAGTCACTTTATTTTATTTATATTTATGCATTATCGACAGGTTTCGGTTGAACTTAATCTTCTTTAGGAACTGACACATATAAACTATTGTTTATATACGTATAGTTTATAGTTTACGTACAAATTATATATTTTTCTGGAAACAAATTACCAAGTCATTTTTTTTTAATTCCGTGGCAAAAACCAAACAAAATATAACCGTATACTAGTTGCTTTCTCGCAAAAGTTATTCAGTGGCAATGCGGCCTTTTTGCCAGCGACGTTTGGTATTTAATTGACTTGAAATGTTAAACTGCCTCCTCCGCCTCCGAGAATTCCACTATGCTTGTACATATTTATTAGTTATATAGGTTCGAGTGGGTACTGACTTCCTAGAATTTATATTTAAGGATAAGATCTGATAAATTACGACAATCATCATCAATTTTGAGAACTACGCCCTGCCAGGGGTGTGCGGTGATTCTTTTACGATTTGGCCATTTTTCAAGGCAAAAAAACAGGGTAGGTATTTTCTCATTTTCCAATTACATGGAAAGCATACATTTTTCTTCGTACAGGTTAAAAAGTAATAGTTTTTTTAGTGCAGAGAGGTTTATAGTGTGTGCAGTAAATAACCAGCTATAAAAATTACAGTAGGTAGAAAAGTAATAATACGTAGTTTATATTCATTGGCACACGAAACTAAAACATTTTGTTGGAAAGTCACGAAAATGTAGAACTCAACATCAAAAACTATCTAGAGGCGGTCTTCATAGCGTAATAATCAACGCACTTATTGTAGAGTCATGGGGAATCGAGTTCGATTCAAACGAATTTTAATTACTTTGCATGCATGTTATTTTCTATTGTGGAGAACATTAGATGATTGATATTTTACAAAAATCGTGTTTTGTTATATTATGTTCTTGAATAAATAACTAATCAAATGTTGCTGCTAGCCTGAGTGGGTTGATTGTAAAATTTGTTATATCTTACGAAAATGGCTCCACAACTGTTTTTCTCCTACTTTTCACTTCAGTCTCTTATGTGTAAGGATGTATTGTTCGCCTCCACACCTGTCACATACGTTATGGCTTCTCAACACGACCTGCGGGCTGATTATGTAGAAATCCTCGTGTAGGGAAGTTATCTCCATCATTGTTACCAGTCCTGCCCTGCACAGCCACCCCAGTTTATTGATCTTGTTATTAACAGCTCTTCAAATAATCGGTATAATCTCTTGGTTGTATCTGCACCAGACATCATTTATTTGTATGATTGAAATTATGTGTATTGGAGTTTCAAAAATATGCAATACCCCTTTTCTGTTCTTTCTCTCTCTTTGGATACCGTCGTAAGAGCGTTAATTGCCCAAAGTGGTTCATCTCTTAATTTTTTGGCCAATGCTTTTGTAACGTTACAGGAGTTCCGAGGGAAATATACCCATTCTAGCATCTGTTTATTATAAAATGGTGTTTCTGAAATGGCTATAACAAAGTATTTAAGTATGATTGTAAATTGGCAGATTTCTCGTTAACATACGCCATTACAATGTAAGCAACACAAGTACTTTAATGTTTTCCACGGATGACAAGTGGGCGATATTGTCCTCAGGCTATGTATAAAAAGTGCCCGTAAAGTCGCGAGGGGAGACATTAAACGGTCCGTTGTGCGGCCGCCCGGTCAAGTACATTATTTTTCAATTAATATTTAAGCTTTACTCTGTGAATTAACAGCAACAGAGGGCATGCCATTATAAAGCATATTTAATGTAAAAGGGAGCATTCTAACATTAAATTCGCCGTAAAAGCATTCAGCAAGGCATAGCCAGTCAGGGGGCTACACTGCGGACCGTGTAATTATTTAAAACCGCATACATTTAGTTAGGGAAGGCCATCTCTTGCTCGAAGAGGAGAAATACTGTATTTCGTAAACGGAACGCGAGCATAATTATATAAACATTAAAATACCAAGCAAAAGACATTAATTCGAACGCTAAATTTATAAGCGTGGCCGTGCGCTCATTATGACGGCAAGAATAAATTCGCAGACAACTATGAAAAGAATTCGCAATTGAGTTTATTACAAAAGTTGTCCAGGGAACATTCCGCGTCTGTTGTTAAGTGAAACACCTACTTTCTCACCCTTTCCGGACAAAATAACATTCGGTGTCTCGCTTCTACTTGCTATTTTTCTTAATAATTACCTACCCAGCTATTTTATTTACTTTTACTTTATGCATCGTTACAGAAACGATTGAGTGTTTTTGTAATTATAGTACTTTTTTTTAAATTTGTGGTGGTTAAACACTTCACGACATTACGGATGTGATTATTCTAAACAAATTCAAGGTCGATGAAGGCGTAATTACTAAATAACAATATTAAGGATGCGATTCGTTCAGTCAGTTTATCGGAGTTTGCCAAAATGCCAGAGATTAGCAAAAACATTATAAAGGAATCGAAGCAAGTAGTTCATAGTAGGTACCGATGCTAACTCTAATTGATATAAAGTTGAAAATAGACATTATGCACTGGAAATGAAATTCGTAAGGCTTTCCCTTTATGAATGATGCGATCCGAAAAGGTGGCAATGCATTTTTTTTTATTTAATGTACCTATTACTCAAGTAATTTGGAGTAAAGTAACTCCAGGGGATGCGAGGATGAGCTGGGTCTATAATGTACGGAGGTCACTGACGTAGCCTACGACAGGGACTCTTGGAGACGCCTTATCGAAGCGATGGACCCCTAACCCAAATAGGGCAAAATAAAGAAAATGAAATTAGGAACGATTTTTATTTCATCAATCTGTAAAAGCTCATATTAAAAAAAATGTTGATATAATGGATTTGAGTAATCGTTCGCTTTAGTCTTCCGCTAAGGGTTAATTTTTGTAAAGCTGAGCTTTCACTCAGTTTTTATTAGCGAAGCGTCCGCAAGTGTATAATTTGCCGGTCCAAAAGCCAGATAGAAACAAAACCCCACCTAAAGTACGTAATGTATAGCCCTTCCGGCATAAAAATGGCTTGTACAAAGGAAGAAGTAGAATAATGAATCTGTTGTTGGTACGAAGGCTGGCTTAGTACGGCCGGGGTGCTTACTTAGGGATCGGGCTTGAGGAAGATATTGCGGGCACTAGTGCTGGGTGGTACGGGTACGGTGTACGGAGACACGGTGCGGGCGGTACGTTCTGCCCATAATTCTATTATTCACTGCAGCTGTGCGCTGGGTGGGTAGGCGCTAGGTTCTTCCGACCTACTACACTAATGGTCGTAAATTTTGAAAAGGCGTTTATTCATTATTCGAGTGACGAATTTTAAAATATTTTTTTATGTGATTAACATACTCGTATACTGTAAAGCCAGTGGAATCCCCGAATTAGGTATGTTTGGACTGAGGCTGAAGGGACTGGTGAGGGGAAGGAGATGAACAAAGGGAAGGTTGGTAAGTACTCGGCAAATATCTGGTAACGAAACATGGCTAATACCATTTCAATTTTGCTTTAATTTTTCACATGTTTGATATTCAAATTAGAAAACCATAATCAGTTCTATAATCACTGGGATGATACTATTATTAAGGAATATTATATTACGAAGGTAATTTGCATGGGGAAAGTAAAGAAAAGAGAGAAGGTTAGAAAAAAAAACATTATTCTTGATGTTGTTACTAACTTAAGCTAAGCTTTCTCACCCTGATCTTAATATATTACACATTTGATCAAAGGTGAAAAATATTATTAAGCTTGTTTACTTTTTTAATTCTACAAACATTCATTTATATTTTATCGGGTTTTAATCTAGTGACACTATTTGATCCAACACCTTAAACTACTAATTGATCACTTCATCAGTCACATCCTAATCAATTTCATGTTCTAGTTCTTTAATTTATCCTTCTAAATCCACAATTATGTTCCAATAAAAAATATTAAATCGACAACCTATCCTGTATACAATTATCTAACTTTGCAGAACTCTGTATTAGTAATTTGTATTCATATTTGTAACATACCAGACATTTTCACATTATTGATCCAACTACAGTCAGCAAAATAATAGTATATGCCGGCTTTGTACTCCATTATTTTACATTTGCGGGACAAAATTATTGCATTTATTTACTTCCTACCATTGGGTACTTTATTATGTATTAGCGCATTGTTATGTAACAAGATTAGCTACAATTTAATAGAAGAATCTAGCCATAAAAGGAAGTTCCTAGAACTTTCTCGAACACACACCGGGAGTGATCCTGGCGTTTGACACAACGGCGCCACTTCGCTTGTAAGCTACCTACGTGACTTGATGCACGAGGGCCCGCCAGTACAAAAGCGATACGCCATCTTAGACTCACTCAGATTCCGGCAGCCGAAAAGTGAGGTGGATACGGCGTGCCTTTCGGGCGCGCGGCTACACTTCGTAGTTTCTGGCGTTATCTTACCGCCATTGCATCAGTACATTGTACACTCGTTGTCTTTGCATAAGCCTAAATATTAAAGCCAGTGACATGTCTGATGTTGAACTTATGAGATTCAGAGACCCTCGACATCACACTTTTACGCTGAAGGAGCGTGACACCAGTCGCTGATCAACTTATGTAAGCAGTATGCTCAACCCTCCTTTCTGTGCTGTAGTAACTGTGCCCTTTGAATAACATGCCCGATTTGAAATTCACCAGAGATAGAGATTATCGAGACTCAGATTAGGTTAGGTACAGCCCCCTTGTTGTGAACCCCGTATGTATTACCTGTCAATATATTCCCTGTAAAATGAACCTTGTCTAGAAAGCACGCATCTTTTCATTGGTAGTTAAGTACCTTTTCCGTTGAGTCCGATTTGAGGCTGCGCCGATCTGCGACTTTGAGACAAGAACTGTGATGCCCTTACCCACTGAGCTAATCTGGTGGAACCCTGAGATCGACCCTTGCATCTGGCCTCGAGGTGAGTTAACCTGTCTCATTACTATTACATCGCCGCCCTTGGTTGGGGCTAACCTCATATCAGCATTTCAGAAAATGCATCGTATCCGCTAGTAAATGCAACATTAAATATTGAATATGGCATAGATCTGTAATCAATGAATAAATTAATTGTTTCCATAGTGGAAGTCCATTAAACTTACGTCAGGTTATAAATTATAACATTTGAATTAAAATATTTTTTTACACAGTGAAAATATAACTTAATATTCGCAGTAGTACAGAGTGAACAAGAAATTTACCATAAAAAATAGACTTTGGTTATAGATTTCCTTTTGATGATCTCCGTAGCAGAGGGGTAAAAGTCGTCGGTTCTGAAGCCAGTAACCGCGGTTTCGAATGGTGAAAAATACTACCGGTATCGCCTTGATTGATACGATATCATTATTCTTTTTTTTTTTTTAATTTTATGTTAACACTATTATTTTTTTTTTGATTTTTATTACATATTACTATTATATTTTTATTCTTGATTATCAGTATTATTTTATTTTTTATAATCATGTAATTTGTTTTATTAAGATAAGAGTAATTGTATAACTTCGCTTTCTTCTTAACCGTATTATACTATTTTTTAACTTATATAATGTTATTTTAAACTGATTTAATAATTCGAATACTGTTCACTTAGCTTAAGAGGAACGGCTGCGCGGCCTGTTTCATACAAAACTTAATTTTGGATTTGAGGCCAAAATACTCACTTAAACCTAATGATCCCCCTTTTCATGTAAAAAATATAGTAAATATCTAGGTGCGGATGAGAAGCAATTTATTTATTTTTGTTAAAATAAAAAAAAATAAATAAGCATTATGGTGGACCTTAAATTAAATTAAAAACGACCAATTTACGTTGGAACACAAATTTTCCGTACATAATTTAAAATATCGACGCGAAAAAACTTTTTTTTATGTTTTATTTTTGTATTTACGTAAGATAATTTTTAAAAATATACAGTAAAACCGCAAATAATTTTCTAAGTTGCCTCCAAAATTATGAAAATTGTTTTTTTCCCATGGCACATACTTCATAATTTAAAACAAAAATTTATGAAAATACTTCTCATCCGTACTAGATATTTACTTTACCTTTAATTGAAAAAAAAATATCATTTATTTTGGATGGGTATTTTGGCTTCAAATCCAAAATTATGTTATGTATGAAACAGACAGCGCAGCCGTTCCTCTTAAGTTAAACAACTTCTTTAAAATATGTTTATTCGTTTCTCCTTTTTATGATAATTGAAAATATACGTCGATAATACGACTCCAGCTTCGTTTAGTATCCAGATCTGAATAGCCGGATGATAATCAATTTCCCATTTCTCCTGATTCATCTTTCCCACTTTTATCAGCCTCTCTTCATTAATAGTACGTCATAATTCCAATGGCTCCGAACCGTAAGAACTCTTGAACGGGATCAAACAAATAATTAAACGATTTATTGTCTTTTTTTTATATGAATACCACACAAGAGTCCCAACTGCTCCCAAACGTCTGGAGGCAGTGAGCCTATGGCATTCCCAATTGGGGAATGTTGTGAGGCTGAAGGTATTGGGGAGGGGAAGGAGAAGGGGAAGAAAGAGGTGGGGAAATACCTGGCTATTCAGATCTGGTCATCAAACACGGCTAAAAGCCATTTTAAGCAACGTTTCAATTCTGAATGGTGGGTCTTTAACCAAGGCGATACTGAGAGTACCTTTCACTCTGGAACGTGCGCAAATACACTATACATTATTTTTAAATTAATTAATTGTGAAACAACACAAATTATATTAAATAAAATTTACTTGCGCACGCCGGGATTTGAACCCGCGACCTTTGGATTCGTAATCGAGAGCATGGCCCCTCGACCATGGAGGCCGTCTTGACGATAAGTAGGTATATAATATAAGAAAAGAAAGATATCTACACAAACATTGGAGGCATATTAGGTTATCAATTTGATCGCAGATTTAGTAAAATAAAAGCTATTTCGCTTTATGTATGTATTAATTTGGGTGCAAGACACGGATCAAACATAAAATATTAGTGCCCTGATAGTGCTTTTTTTGAAACCTTTTTATATGGTTTTAAGTGACAACAAATTTTATGGCACGGAATTCCCAAAGTTACAGTGAGGAACCGCCGGCAGCGGATGTATGTTTTTATTTACCGTCTAATCTGAAAGCAAATTTTATTTTTGGTCGTTAAAATTATGTATGGCGGGTTTTTTCAGGAAATTTATACAAGAAAAGTTTACCGATGCCGCAGGCTCTGTGAAGCGGTGGATCGGAGAAATGTAATCTTTTAAGCTATCTTCCCGCCGTGCCCGAAACTAGAGGGAAGTGTCGATATAAAAACAGTTGCGTGAAAAGCCATTGGAGGTTAGCATAATAAAATCGATTAATCACAAGAAAACAAAATAATGTTTTTATCGTTCTCCGTTTCCTAAGAAAAAGTACTTGACACCGTCAGAACTTGTACGCCAGGGATTTTAATATTCCGGAACTTCTGGCCTAGAATAAATGTGAAGAATAACTACAGCTAAAATCATAAATAAACCACTGTCAATCCGTCAAAAATAGGATGAACACTTGGGCGGTTCCATTTGGCAGAACGTGTATCAAGCATGAAAGAAAACTGATCAACGAAGAGCACTATAATAAACCCGCAGGACGAATGACTGTTAAAAAAGAGTTGAAAAGACAAATATCTCTTCTATTACTTCACTGTGGAAGTGTTTTCTTACATTTATTGTAAGGATTTTGTTTTTGATTTTAATATTTATTTTTTATATTAGTCGTATTTTTATTAAAATGCCCATACTAATACAGTAAAAACAATATATAAATTATATGGGATATTTATTGTTTAAAATACAGTTTTTGTTTGTTCATCAAAACTTTACTAACTGGACGGTTATGAATTAAATACCAACAGCAATAGTTCAGCAGAAGCGGAGGCGTTTGGTAGAAGTATCTAGGCCTATCCAAGAGTTATCAAAATATATCCTGGTGATAAAAACGCTTAAGATTTTTTTGGTAATTCGGTGAGGTAATTAGACAGATTAGGTAATTGTATGGTTCATATTATTATTTGATTATATCGGCTATATAAAAATACACCATCTTATTTATCTAAAACACAAATATTTTTTCATAAAAAAGTTATTTTAAAAAAATACATATTATTATTTTGAAAAACAACTGCAATCTGACATTCCGAGGTAAACTAAAAGCACTGTAGTGTTCAGTTAAATTTATTCAAATTATTTTATCACTGCATTAGGTGTAATCAAAACCCCAGTAAATCCACTGAATTGAACATAATTTTTCCCGCCGACAAATATTGGAAAATTGATTCCCTTCACCTTTTTCCCAATGTGTTTCAGTTTATTCGTTCAGTGTATTATTTATCGATGATTTTGATTATGAATTGATTTTGAATATGGAATAATTAAGTTATTTATTATGTTCAAATAATAAATTTGAGGTGGGAAAATCATAAATGCATTTTAATTTTAGTACGCAATGTATTTTTAATACTTCTATATTATATTTATCTATAATTCACTTGCAGATATGCAAACGGAAATATCTTAGCTTGCAGGTTAGTATTTATTTTAATTAATTTATAGAAAAATATATGTTAATTTTATCACGCATAGGTTGCGCAAATGTGTCTAGCTACAGCTATTCAAAAACTTTCCAGAGTCCGTGAGATTGTAGATACCTAAATGTGTAAAAATGTAATTAAATATTTAAAATTTCGTATTTGGACCTAAATTGAGTTCCTGATTTTTTAGGCTCATTGTATAAATATTGTCCAGTTCTAAAAATAAAAATAAAATATTTTTTTAAATATTATAAATAAATACCAACTCTTATTTTGCAACCAATATTCTAATAAATGTTAAATCAACAGAAAAGCGGGATAAAATAGAAACTGTATGTTCTCCGAGCTTAAATAAATCTGCCAGATGAGTTTGTTTTTATGGAGAATATGAAGTAATATTTGTACAGCACCCTCGAGGTGATTTTCTACAAAAACGGTGCTATACAAATTGTCTAAATAGTTTTAAAATTATTTTTCTATGAACGCTATGGGCGTCAAAAAATATTAAGTATTTGAAGTATAGTTTGACAATGATAAAATTATAGTAGATTGCTCTGCCACATAGATATGAAAGGCGTAGGTTTTATATTATGGAACAATGAAATATTAGATGAATTTTCTCATCAAATTTAGAGTTTCAAAAAAATATATATTACAACGGAAACATAAAAATGCATACATAAATAATTTGGACACAATTAGTAGAATTATGAAAAGAAATGAAAATAATAAAAATAATTGGATAATTGGATAATTTGTGCTGCCAGTTTTTGTGAAAGATTGATCACCCTAAGAACGCTGTAAAAATACAACAACCAAAACAAAATAAAAAATTAGTAAGAAATGTTTCTTATATATTTTAATATATAAATATTAATATCCTTCGAAAGCGAAGCTTTCTTCATCAGAATGCGCAGTATACTGAAAAATAATTACAAGAACAGACAAATAATAATCATAGACAAATAATAACGTAAGAATAGGCAGATTTAAAAGATAAACAAAAATTAACAGTGAGTGGTAAGTAATTAATTAAAAATGTAAACATAATTGAAAAAATGAAATTAAAAAAATGTGTTGTTTTTTATAAAATAAAAATAAAACTTTTAAATCATAAACTTATTATAGAAATTAAAAAAAATTTAACATGTAATCAGGGAAATAAAAATGTTAAATTTCCTTTTTTCTTTTCATATTATTTTTACATTTTTCTGTAATTTTTACATTTGTCTGTAATTCGTCAATCTTACGTTATTATTTTTCGATGTCTACAATTTGTCTATTGTTGTCATTATTTCTCAGTATACTGCGCATTTTGATGAAGGAAGCTTCGCTTCCGAGACATGTCGATGTGTATGTACTAAATAGTGGTTTGTACAAAATATTTCTTATTCATTTTATTGAAAATGACATCAGAAAGTGATTGAAGAAAAAAAATCCTATTTTTGAGTAACCGTTTTTCGCAAAGTTGACAACAGGATTAGTGCTGCAGCGGCAATTTTTCTCAACAATGAAAATATCATTTATTCTTAAAAGTTTTCAAAGTCTATCTTTTCATCATAAAAAACTATGAAAACAATAACAGGTCAGTTTCAAGAAAATTGTAAATATTTTGAGAGCATAATAACAAAGAGCATGACGTCTTTCGTTCCACTTCTGATCATCTGCAATAATAAATTTTCAAGCTAGGGGTATATTTTGTCGATTCTTGTGGCAAACAGAGCCATTATAACAATGCTGTAGTTATGAAGGCAATGTGAAACTGTCATTGGCAATGCATTGACCATTATTAATTAGTTTCTTGTTGTCTGGCGGTTTGAAACGAGGTGGTTTTACTTTGCGCGATGCAATGCTTGTTGTGAATTCACCAAATTAGATATAATATGATAACTACAAGTACAATCGCTTCGCTATTACAACCGTGTGGTCTGCCGCCGTTGCAATAGTTAAAGAAACTGCAATACACAATCTAATAAGATGTAACATGCTTCGTACTCACATACGATTACTTATTTATTTTATTCTGCAGTCTTACCTTAATACTCGACAGATGAATGGACATTAAAAAAGCTCTATTTATTAAGGTAACAGGCTAAAGTAGCAATAGAACAAGTTCGAGCTTAGATATTCCAGAAAGAAAAAAAAAAGTTAAATTTTCATAATTTCTGTCTTTTATTTTCTTTTTTTTGTATTAATTTATAAAATACATGATATTTAATGGATACATTAACATTGAGCAGATACATTACATCACCATACTAGGTGGCTGCCTGTTTCATGCTGACCAATGGAGTATAGTTACTTTGTATGAAGTGTAGTGTAAACATATGGATTTAATATATGAACATGCTGAAAATTGGAAAAATTATAAAATAATGTAGAAGGTAGAGAGGAGAAAAAGACTTGCATAAGGATTAGATCATAAAAACATACATTAATAAAATTCATGCACACATATACACATAGGTGCATACATACTAACACATTCAAAAACATACGCATTGTTACGTAACAAAAGGGTGAACCTAGGTTAATTCTAGCTTCTTGTCACAACAAAATAGCTGGGCATCCAATTACGAAACTACCCTCCAGAAATCACAATAATCAACCAATCCGGTGATTTCCCGCTTGTAATCAACCAATGAGGGCTAAACGATCATTACTGGCTGCATAGAACGAAGCGAGTTCGCCAAGCAAATATTCGGTCGCCAACCACTTCCAGCCGGACCAGTAAGCCGATACCTGCGTGCTTTGTAAGAGTCCGCGGCTAAAGCCGTTATTACATCACCCAAGTCCGTTTGTCAACGTTATCGCATGCGGGTTTGAAGCCCCTAGCTAATCGTGCCCGTTTACCTTAAAACACCTAAGATGGTGACTTGTAACTAACTAATTTAAACTCAGTGTGGAGATGTCCGACACTCGTGCCCCCATGCCCGCGGCCCACACCGGCAGCCCCGGCCATGTTAATGTGAGGCGCCACTGCTCCGACATCCTCAAGTAAGCTGTCCAAACCTTCCCTCTTTTATGTGTTGTACTTGTGTTTGCCATAATTGTATTGCCCAGTCTAGAATTTCATCAGAGACAGAGAGATATTTTAACTTTATGTCAGAAATAGGACCCTTCTACAAGGCATACAATTGTACATAACCTGTAATGTCTATTATCACCACACAATAAATTCTGAGACTGAAAGTACTCCCTCGTTTCATATAAAGTAGAATAGAAATTGCTTCACTTCCAATTATAAGACTACGGTCGACTCACTTGACCCTGAGAGAGAGGAAACCTCATGCTGTACAGTAATCTGAGCTATCTATTGTACGGACGACGCTGCACCTGCCTAAGAGACTATCACCTGGGTAAGTCACGCTGATGCCCTTGTCTCCGCCTCTCCGTCCCAACCTCCTCTCCTTCTCCTCACTCCCCAAAAACCCAACACCGGCTTCCATCGTGGGGTCTCTTCCCAGAAACACAACACTGACGTCCAACTAGGGGCTTTCTTCGTACCCGACCTTCCTCCATCGCAACTTTCAATCACTTCAGAAACACAACAGCATATAAGTAATTGTGTTATATATGTAAGTTGTATGACTGGTTTACAGCACCTAAAAACGATAATCCAAACGGATATATTACATTGTAATACAAATTGAGTAATTTATAAGGGAAGGATGTGAATTTTCTCGAAAATTACTAGACCGGTTTTGCTCTAGCACAGATTGTTCTTAATAGTGCCAGGTAGATTTAAAGAGTAGTGTGGATGAAATCCAATGTGTAAAACGGTTGCTATAACGTTTTAAAATTTGTATGAAAAACATTGAACCACCATGTTGTTATGAGGTTAGCCCAAACGTATACAACTCTGGTTAGCCACAGCTTCCATATTCAAAAGGTTTGTTTGGGTATATTTTTTTCAAAATGGAAAACACAGGTATGTTTAGATATATTTTAAAAAAAAATTTCAAGTGGATCTTTCTATATTTCTTTGTTTAGATATAGCAATAGTCATCACAAGGCATTACTTTCGCTGTCAAATCAAACGAAAAGCAAGAATCCACAACGTTGTTCATTTTGTCTCCCTCTTATTATATATGTATATCTCACTTATACATGCTCACAATATGTATTTTTGTTTAGTTTGAAATTTTATCCCGATAAAGCTTGGGATAAGCAAAACCGGTTGGCGATGATTGAAAAATAAATCAGTGGTTTAAAACGAAGTGTTTGTTTTATTTAGTAAATACGTCAAACCACAAAGTAATTGCTTTCTATGAAAATAAATTATTTTGTTACTTTCATAATTTTAATAAATGACCCATTAGACCTCGTTCCATGATGTAAAATGTCCAGGAAGACCATAAAGTTGAGTTAAATTTTATGCACCGCAAATGTTTTTCACGTTGATGAATGTTTCGTCGACGACTACGAGTATATTTGATTAGATTTTGCAGTACTGTTATATTTTTTCACAGTGATAAACGTCTCAGTATACAACTAGTTTGAAGTATGATAGATTTTATTATTATTATTAATGTAAAACCACCATAATTATTTTGTCAAAACTATCATAAATTTCTCGGTGGACCGCACGTTACCGCCCAAATTTCTAGGTCGACCGCACGAAATGGTTTACGTTTCGGGGTAGACCGCGCGTCAAAACGAACCACGTAATCAAATCTTTTAAGGCTACCTATTACTAGGGACCCTAAAATTTTGCTCCATTTTTTACTGAATTATTATTGGGGTGCGTTATTTTAGGAAAAGTGGTGTTATTTTTCAGCAAAGGCAGTGGTTTTTTTAAGCAAAAGAGGTATGCATTTGTTTGTAAAAGTTAAAAGTTTTCAATTAAGTTTTTCCTGCTATCCATTAAAGCTTGTCAAAACCACAGACAAAGAAATATTTAGAACGTTTAATATAACTTTCTTACTTTAAAATAGTAATAAAATATCGCGTGAAAAAACGATCATTCGCGATATATACGTAAAATTGTGAGTTTCGCGTAAAAATTGTAAAAATCGCGTTTTTCGCCTTAAAATAACAAAGTTCTCTATTCATTACTTTAAAACCTGGCGTTACTCTGAAAACATGTTCATTTTTACTGATTTAAGAATTATATGAAAGAATATCGTTATTTCTTTGTTATCAAAGATTTGCTTATCGTTACTATAATATATTATAAAAAAGGCAGTAGATTCTGAGAATCTGTAATACGAATGTACTCTCTATACAAAATAGAATGTCTTCAAGCTCATCCCACTAATATTATGTTACACTAGCACAGGCCCGTGAAAAATTACGTAATATTATAATTGTAGAATTTTTAAGTTCGTTTTATTTTTAATTATAAATAATAAAAAATAAAAAAAGTATTTTGTAATACAAAGTTCTTGGGTTCGATTCCCAGATGCGACTAAAGTCTTTTTCGGTTTCATATTTAATTTGAAAGTTTTGTAATGTTATCTTCTTTAATAATAAAAAAAGCATTATAATTTATTTTTTTGAATTAAACAAATACATTGCTACGGCCGAGAAACAAATCCCGAACAACCGTTTGCAGGGCAATTATGTTGACCATTAAACCATCATCAAATTAAATATAATGTATTTACTGAAATTAAGACGAACTAACTAACTAACCATTTCGCCGTTTCACCTAAGGAGTAGGCAGAGAGGACGGACAGCTTAACAACTCGATCTTGGCGTACACTTCTGGCTTCATTCACATTCATACATTGTCTCATACATTACGTTCTGTTATTCTGACTTCTGATGTGATCCGACTAAGGTATTTGATTAACTCCTCGGGCGTCCCCGGTTTCATCGTAATTATGCATATTTGAATTTTTATTTAAAAATATTACGTACATCGCATCAAAAAAAAAAAAATTATTTAATTCTGACATATTCATAAATCCGTTTTTACTGAATGACCTGTACGGCCTTGATTTGTATGCTTAGAAAATTAACCTATTTGTTCATAATATGTTCTATATACGTACTATAACATTTGTTTTATTGGATACAATATTACATTGCTCAACTACGTCGCATGTACAATTTTCATTTGCTCGGGAATTTGATAGTTATCGTCGAGGCATAGTGTTAATAGTAATGTTACGTCTAATAGGTTTATCAAAATGTTATGAATTTTGAAAATTATTATTTCTTGATAGATTGTATTTTATTCGAAAGCGGCTTTGAGGTGATTTCTCTCAAAACGGAAAATTCAGAATATAACAAAAAAAAGTAATTTATTTGGAGTTAGACAGCATCCGAATTATATAAATTGAAACGTTTTACGATAAGAAAATAATTAAAGTTACAATTTAAAACAATTACTTGTATACTTCAAAACGCCGTAAGACCTACATTTTATTACTGTCAATAAAGAATATATCATTAATATAATAACTTCTTCATTAAATTAATTGTTTTTGTGTTTAGTTCGTGGAACTCCATTTAATTTTTGTAAAACTTAATGTAAATCAAATTTAATAAAGTTATTAAGTTCTGCAAGAGTTGAGTTCTTGAGTTTGAAAATGGCCTTGAACGCCACAACACAATAATATAAACTAAAAATACTTACAGAACTTAATTACATTAACTTTTTTTTAAATCTCCTTTAAAAGTAAAAGTACCCTGCGTTGTTATCACTATTAATGAAATTAATGAGAAATTCTTTGTGTACAATACTGTTGATATTTATATATAAAATGTTTACATTGTGGATCGGTCCAGCAAAATTAGAATGAAAGCGTAACTTCAGAAATAACTTTGGATGAGAAAGTATTTATTAATACCAGCTATTTAATTAGTAAAATTCACAGCAAGCAAATTTTTATAATTTATATTCATATGTAGGCACTTAAAAAGATTTTTACCTGATTTTTTTTGATGACCCCAATCATAGTATTCGCAAAAGTTCTAAAGATAAGCTCCCGCCAACAGATAGGGGAATGATTTTCCCAATCAATCCTCCCGCGGCATTTGCAGCCGTGACGGCCCGGCGGAGACGGATCGTGACGTCACGCGGGATAAACAGTCCAACGAAATTGACTGCACATAAATCAAACGCCGCGCCCGGTGACGTCAGACCTGGCGACCGTAACGGATGCTGCAATTAGCGGGCCTCGGGGGCGCCTCGTTTTTACTTCGGATCGCGTGGAACACTGGAACTCTGAAAGCGGGCACTGTGGCGCGACGAACCCCTAAATAGGGGATCGTAAAGGCTGACAATACCATATCACGGGCTTTGAAATGGACGGTTATCAAAATGAAACGATAAAAAAATTGAAGAATGACAGGAGCTGACATAACCCATGAACCATGGACATGTGTCATTGGATGTTAGGATGTGGTTGAAACAGGTCCGCGCCTGGGCTGATAATTCGAATCGTTTTATTGAATATTATTTTAATTCTAAACATGAATGAATTGAATGAAGTGTGTAAATTTACTGAGAAGCTTTACACCTTATATGTAGAACCGTAAATTATTAAATGCTACCATATGGGAATATCAAAGTTAATTTAAAAAAAAGTGCATAAATTGACAGGAATACACCAAATTTCCTTTCACAAGTGAGTCAATTATAACCATCAATTATAAAGTAACTTTGTGAGCTATAAAACCGTTTAGAGAAGGTTTTATAAATATTAAAAAAAACTTTTTCCACAAAATCCATTTATTAAGATATCATGTAAAAACACAATTATTAAAATCTTAACATTTTTAGGGGGTGGTTTTAAATATGAAATACGAATTATTATGGATGATTGAAGAAAGTTCCAAACGGAAACATTTGACATGTTTCTCCATTGAACTAAGAATGTGCTTATTTCATTATAATTCCATAAAGAAATATCTGACTATATAATTAGGACGAATTAGACTTATTTTTTTTATTGAAATATGGGAAGGGAGAGTTTCTTTACCATTTTTCATCATTAACTCAAAACCCAGAAATTTTGAGTTATTTCCCTTTAACTAAGGTATAGACATAATTATCATTATTTTAAATTTATCGGTGCAAATTTGCGGTAAGGTTAATTTTCACAATGTTATGATGAATCCCCGCTGAAGGATTAAAGTTATATTCGTGATGAAGCGGCCTAGACGTCGAGGACTATTAATTTAGCCGTGTCTTGTTCCAGCCTTCATAAACCTCCTCGAGTTTCTAGCCGCTCATCTCAAGCGTAAACAAGAAGTAACAAATGGACGTCAATATAATCTATCAATACTTATATAGCAATGATATAATATCAAAAGGTTGGTCTTCGAGGAATTAAATACGTAATATTATGCCAAGGGGTACCTTGTAGCAGTGTCGTGAAAAAAAAATCATCTTTTTTTTTTTTTTTTGATAGAAAGCAGTCACTTTGTGGTTAGACATATATAATGAAAATAAAACAATAACTTTGTTTATAACCACATTAGGTACAAAAATTAAACTGTTTAATTTTTGTACCCTGAAGATGCTTATGTTAAGCGAAACCGGTCGGTCGTAATAAAATTAAATAAATTCTCGTGGTTATAAACAAAGTTATTGTTTTATTTTCATTAAAAAATCATCTTTTCGTAGAACTTTTTGTTTTTGAATTTATGTTAATGCTGTCGTGAAAAAAAAATCATCTTTTCGTAGAACTTTTTGTTTTTGAATTTATGTTAATGCTTGGTATTTTTTTAACCCATCCGTGACTAGCTAACCGGAGCAAATAAGACTATGGCATCCCCAATTGGGGTATGTTGTGAGACTGGACGGTATGTAAAGGGGAAGGAGACGCGAAAAGAAAGGGCAGGGATGTATTTGGCAATTCAGATCTGTTCATCAAACACGGCTAAAATTATTTCAAGCAGCGTGTCGATTCTGAATGGTGGTCTTTCACCACGGTAAAACTCAGACTATCTGCTACTCCGGAACGTTCGGCACGAATACTATTTATTTTATTTTTATAAAAATTAAATGTGAAATAACACAATTCAATTATGTGAAATTTACTTGCGCTTGACAGGATTCTAACCCGCGATCTCCGGATTCGTACTCGAGGACCTTACCCCTCGATTACGGACCCCGTCAGTATCTGCTCTATACCCGTAGTGAGTTCTGCCGTCATCAATATAACACGGAGTTGTTACTTGTTTTTTTTTGGTTACGTATTTAAGCTGTATTAATTCGGGCTTCGCTTTTCATAACCCTCACAAAAAACTGGATTTTCTCTAGATTTTCAATCTCCAGGTTCTGTAATGCACCTTATACATATACTAAGTAGGTACCTATTTAGCAGAAGATAATGATTTGTTTACAATTTTATCCATAGAAAAACAGATACAACTAAATCCGAAGCAAGACATTTTGTAAATTCGAACTGACGAACAATCTCTAAACCAATAATTACTACTTCCTTGTTATACTACTCAAGATTAAAAAATTATGTAACTTATTTATACCTATACATATATATAAGATATATATCTAAGCGAAACCGGTTGGCGTAAAAATACAATAAATTAGTGGTTCATAATTTATTTATTTCTTTTAAATTTAATACATCACAATAATGTACGAATTTCTTATCGAGGGTACATCTAGCAAATTCCTTATCAATGATACGAGCAATACGAAAAGTATCTAGTCGAAATCCATTAGGCTTTTTTTTGTATCTGTACTGAAAACAAATATTTTATTTTTTTTTATAAAAAGTTCAAGTGCCTTCTATACAGCTTTGTAAATGTTTAATAATATTCTGCACAGAAAAATAGTTAGTACAAGGTTTCCCGCGCGTATATTTTGTTGTGTATTCTAGTATTAACATTCTTTGTAAATTATGATAATTTTTTTGGGTATCCAATTTCAGAAAAAGGGTTACCACTACACATTTACATATATTTACATGAATAACATAGGTATTATATTGACTCTTTGGCTTTTTGTGTTTATCCGCAAAATCATCTACGAATATATTTGTACTTAACATGTAGGACGACAATACATAGCAGGCTCTATTCCATATACAACGTAGATTATACGTAGATTGTTGGTTCGATAAACCTACCCCGTATTTCAAATTCCGCAGGAGTAGGCACATACCTATACCTAATGATTTGAGAGAACATTCGAAATATTTGTTCTGGTCGCACCTGCTCCGCTTATACCCCTTAATGTTATTGATTTAGAATCCGCTAGTTTTGTATACGAGTTAGAGATGGTACTTGAAATTAATTGTTATATTTAGATCTTGTGTTTTTTGATGATTTTATAAAGTGTTTATAGATATTTTTTTTTAATAAATAGCTTCCTGATATTAAGAATAATAATTAATATTTTTTTGATAGATAGCAGGCACTTTGTGGTTAGACATATTTAATAAAAATAAAACAATAACTTTGTTTGTAAGCACGAGAATATTATTTAATTTTATTAGGACCGACCGGTTTCGCTAAACACAAGCAAAGATGCTTGTGTGATATCGGTCGGTCCTAATAAAATTCAATAAAATTCTGGTCAATTTTTTTGCACGTCCAGTTTGAGGTTTTAGAGGTGTAGGTGTAAATGTAAAACGGTTTTTGGTTGTCCAACATTAAATTTACTGAATGACAAGTATTTAGTTTTGGAGGTGTTTAAGATAATTAGATTTTGTCGAGCCGTTTTATATTTACTTCATACAAATTTCCGTATTTTTAAGAGCCTTTCTCCAACCTTGAGCTTTGAATAGAATTACCGTATCATCTTTGTAACTGATCACATTATAGAAGAGGGGTGGAATTTTAATTTCAATTAGTCCGTTAACATAAATGAGAAATAGAATGGGACCCAAGATGCTACCATGAGGGATTCCGTTCTTTATTTTTTGACGTATCACTGAAGCATTTTTTAATTCAACTATCTCTTGTCGATTTTTTTAATAGCAAGTCATGCGAGATAGTACAAAAAGTCTTAGCCACATCTATAAAAAGTTCAATTATTTTAAATCTCTCATCTAAATTTTCTTACACATTATTTAGTTAATCAAGATACAGAATATTCTGTACCCAATCTTGGTCTAAAACCGAATTGGCGGCTTGAAAGTAATTTTCTGTTTATCGAGGTAGGATAGTAATATTTTTTTCATTGCCTTTTCCGGCAATTTTGATAGTGAGATTGGTCTGTAGTTGGAAATTAGGGTTTTGTCTCCGAATTTGTGAATCGGTGTAATACTGGCAATTTTTAGTTTGTCAGGGACAATTTTTTTTTTATAATTACAAACACATACATTAGTGGCGCTTTGTCCTTATTACTATTACCATCTCATGGTTCGATTTGTTTTACTGAATTTGTGTTGCATTGTTTGTGCTCTTTGGGAGTGGATCTTAAGTGGATTAAAGGCCCTAACCGAGGAATGGAAAGGGACAAACATGTGGTGATAAACAATTTACTGAAGTTGCTGGACGAAATATATTTGATATGTTTTTTTTTGTGTACTATTCTTTATATCTCTATATACATTATTACACTTTTTTTTCTAAATGGATCTTATTGCCATACTGTGGCAATACTATTATTTTTTTAATTCTATTTTTTTAATTCTATTTATGGCAATTAACATAAGCTAAACTTGTCAATTTGACTGCCCTAAAACGGAGGTTTGTTCCCAGTTTGGCAGTCAAAGCTTTCTAGTTTTTATTGTTTAATAATGTGTGAAAATAAATAAAAAAATAAAATAAAATCAAAATCCCTTAATAATAATAATAATAATTGGATAATTTGTATAGCGCCGTTTTTGTGAAAAATCACCTCAGGGGCGCTGTACAAATATTTCTTTACTAATTATGTACAAACAGATACAGAAAAACATACTTACCTGGCAGGTCACTTCAGATGAACACAGTTTTATTAGAAAATTTATTTATAGAGATGATAGTTTTACATTGCTATTTGTTGGTCCTTTTCTATTGATGTTATATTTATTAGAAGATTGGTGGCACAAGAAGAGTTGGTATTTATTGAAATACTTATAATTTTTAGGACTGGAAAGTATTCACAAAATGAATTTTAGGACTCGAAAATATCTATAAAATTACCTTAAAAAGCGTAAGAAGCTTTTAATAAATATTAACTTTTTTATTTTATTGTACACTTTGGTTATTTACAGTGTTGCGGGCTGTGGACGCATTTGCGCACCGATGCGTGATTTATTTTTATTTTTTTATTAATTATTTAATGAATTTAGATAACTACTAACCGGCTAGCCTAGCTAAGCAATTTACAGGTGAATTTCTTTAATTTATGGATACGATTGTCTGAAAAGATATGTTTTAAGTTTAGTTCTGAATTCTGAGTCTTCGATAATTCTTAAGTTATGCGGCAGTTCATTCCAGGCTTTAGGTCCTGATACTCCGAAAGCACGATCCCCGAACTTAGTATTAGGTGTGCGCTTTGGTTCCTTTAACCTGCCGATAGCTGATGACGCTGCTGATCTAAGGGTGGACTGCCGTGAGTTGGTATTTTCGGGAATACACACACCGTACCAAATACACATTCCGTTAAGTGACTTAAATACCATCCAGCAGAGCTTGAACTGGATTCTTTCAGGACATTTGAGCCAGTGGAGATTTTTAAGATGCTCTGAAATGTGAGAATATTTATACGTCGGTGATAAGTCTTGCTGCAGCGTTGAATACTGATTGCAATTTGTTAATTTAGTATTTGGTGAGACTCGCAAATATCGCGTTGCAGTAATCTAGACGTGACACAACGTACGAATTGACAAGCAGTTTAGTTGCTTCTGTTGGCAGGTTTCTCCGTACTGCCTTTATTTGCCTCAATTAAAAGAACCCTGTACTTACAGTTCTGTTTACTTGACTTTTAAGGGAAAAGTCTGCATCCAGATTGACACCGAGTAATTTAACACACGTCTTCGGAGTAATGTCACTTCCTGAAATATTTATTGGGGAGTTATCAATGATATGCTGACGTCTGCTTGTGGCGGTCCAGAGAAACTCAGTTTTTGACGGATTCGGCTTCAGTCTATTTGAGGTCATCCAGCGAGTTATTGCTTCTAGACACTCAGCTATGCGAGATTTTAGTCTGTCTATTTCTTTTGGTAAGCAGTAGAAATAAACTTGCTGGTCGACAGCATAGCAGTGGGATTGAAGACCAAACGATTCTATTATTTTAGCTACATCATTTGTGAAAATGATGAACAACAGAGGGCCCAGAACGGACCCCTGGGGTACTCCAGATGAAAGGGTTGCATATTTTGATTGGTTTTACCCCGTCTTCACTGCTTGTAAACGATTGGTTAAATAAGATGTCAGCCAATTCTTAACGCTACAGTTTAAACCAAAGGATTCTTCTAAACGTGTGATAAGAAAATCGTGGTCAATCGTATCAAACGCGGCACTCATGTCTAAGACTGAAAGAAGTGCCAGCTTACCCGACTCTATGGCCAGAGTTATATCCGACAAAATGCGTAGTAATCCAGTTTCCGTTGAGTGGAACCTTTTGTATGCAGATTGATATTTAGTTAACAATTTATTTGAATTTAAGTGACTTATTATCTGTAAAGCAGTAATTTTTTCTAAGATTTTAGATATAAATGGAAGATTTGAAACGGGTCGGTAATGTGAAAGATCGTCAGCGTCCAATTGCGGTTTTTTTAATAATGGAGTTACATCAGCTGCTTTTGGAAAATCACCAATGTTAAATGACTTATTAAAGAGTTGAACTAGGAAGGGAGCTAATTCGTTGCAACACTTGGCAGACACTTTGATTGAATATATGAAAGAGATCTAACAATATATTCTCGTAAATTTCTCTCTTTTTATCATCGGGGCTCGGGGTTTGAGTGATAGAATAAGTTCAGTTATTTCTGTTTTATTTAGTTTGTATATTATATAAAAAGAGTAAATTGGTCGCCAGGTACTAATTCTACCGTTATGTGTTTTTTTGAGCTAAATCTATGCCAGCATTAATAAATGAGAATTTATCAGATTTGCTAGTTTGGTTTGTATATTTTTTATTAAAAATATTTTCCTATTAATTAACAAATCTTTAATATTAGTACTTTTCTAGGTTTTAAATAAGCGACGTCTTTTATTAATTTCCGAATCATTTTTTGGGTCTCCTCGGGCGTTTACTATTCTTTCCGGTAAAATTTATATTCAACCAATTTAATTAATTGGACATCAGTTTCTGTATAATAAAAAATAGTTTTTTAGTTTCCTATCCATCGCATTTTTGTTTACTCTCGTGAGAATTATACTTCGTTAATGAATTTTCTTTACCAACCTTGTTCTGATCAATGGTTGAATTTTCAATATTTTGTGTGAAGTATTTTTATGGGTTTTCAAAGTGGTGTGTTGATTGTGTACGTTTCCAAAGTTAATAGAAATTTATATAGAGCTTTGTTAGGATCCATTTATTTCAGTGTTGCAGTCCAAGATACGTAACTTCTATCTGAACTAAGTACTTTGTAGTTTATTATGTGATGAGAGGTATTTGTGTAATTATTAATTGTTTTTGTTTACATGTAGCAAAGACTTTGTGGGAATAGATAATTATAAAAAATAAAATAGCTTTGTTTTAATTCCACTTTATTATTTTTTCATCAGACCGGTTTCGATTCAACCTGAACCTTCCTCGGGGGTTAATAAAAATATATGAAACATAATACAGAAATACATGGTATTTAATAAAAAATTACAAGAGAGAGACAGAACATCAACTTAGGTGGAGGGCAAGGAAAGAAGAGTTTCAGAGGGAGGGGTGAAGGTGGGCGGAGGTAATGGAAATATTTAAAAAAATGGGGGTGTTAGACAAATCTAGTTGTTTATTAAGTAGATTGATTTTATTGATTTTTAATGACTTTTTTATTTCAAGGGCTTCAAGATTATTAAGGCGTAGACCTTTCCCATTTCTATGTAATACATCTATCCCGGAAGATTTATTAAATGAGTGATTTTTATCGATAAGGTGGGTGGCGAATTCTGAAAATCCGACACTGTTTAGACATCTCAAGTGTTAGACCACCCTTATTTGAATGTTTCTAGCTGTTTTACCGATGTAAATGGCTGGACAATCGTTACTTTTGAGTTTATAGATGCAGAATTTAATAAAAGTTTTCCTAAGTTATTATTAGTATAAAACGCAGCTTTAATTTCTGTAGGGAATTTAGAAACACTTGAAGATGAAAAATTATTTATGAATAAAATTCTACGCCAACCCTGATTTTTATTCTCTCTGGTATTGTGTGTATTATTATAAAGGAATTTATTAGTAGATATTAGATTAAGTTTTTTTGAAAGGATTTTATCAATTAAGCTATGGGGGTATCCGTTATTTATTGTAATAGATTTGATTTTAGAGAGTTTTCAGTAAAGTTAGCGTTAGATAAAGGAATAGTGACGAGTCTGTGAATCATAGAATGGAAGGCGGAATGTTTATGGGAGATGAGGTGGTTAGAAGTACTGTGAATTGTGGTGTCTGTGAAGGTAAGTTTTCTATATATATTGAACTCAAATTTATTATTAACAATGGATAGGGATAAGTCTAAGAAATTTAAACAACAATTATTTCCTATTTCTAAAGTGAACTGAATTTTTTTATGGAATGAATTAAGGAGGGATAGGAAGGAATTAAGCTGACGCTCTGTACCTTGCCAAATACATATTATATCGTCAACATAACGTTTCCACAAAACCGCATTTTTAAGAAGGGGTGAATTAGAATTAAAAATGTTTTTTTCCAAGTTATCCATAAAGACATCAGCGAAAGGGGGGCTCGTTGGTAGGCCCATAGGGAGACCTTCATTTTGTTGATATATAATATCATTGAATTAAAAATAATTTTGATTCAGACAGATGTTAAACATCCGGGCCATATCATCAGTAAGTTAGAATTTGTTAGTAAATTAAGAATAATATTTTTGCATTCGAATTATTTCCAAATGTCCCTGTATTCGAATTTTGAGAAAGCCCTCCCCGTCTACCCTATATAGGTAGCATTGCAGTCGGCGTGGTCACATTTTAATTCATATATGCCACTTTTATTATGTTTGGGATTTTTACTTTTTGAGTTTTTTAGGCTTGTTCCTATATTATTATTTCTTTTAAAAGCTATATTTAAACCACATTTTTTATTTCTTTTGCAGTTTTTACGGATATTGGACCGAGAAATTCCAGACAAGCAAATTTTTCTAGTTTATTATGATGTACCGGATATATTAAATTGATTTTATTTTTATATTTCTTGCTTTTTATAATTTTTTCGATGTTATTTGCCTCATAGCCGTTATTAACCGCGATTGTTTTTATTCTTTCCTTTTCTTTTTCGTACGCTATTTTATCTAGAGGAATATTAACGAGTCTATGTACCATTGAATGGTAATCTGATAATTTATGAGACCAAGGATGAGTCGAGTTTGCGTTTTTTTTTGTATCTGTAAAATTTGGTTTTCTAAATATTTCGAAAGTATGTCTATTATTACTTCTACCAATTGTAAGATCTACAAAAAATATTTTCCCCTCGATCTCGTGTTCAACTATGAAACAGATTTTATTATTAACGGTGTTGGCCCAATCAGTGAAGATATCCAACTGTCGGTTGGTGCCTATCCAACATATGAGGATATCGTCTACATATCAGATGTAGTATAGTACGTATTTAGCTAAGGGAGATTTAAGGATTATGTTTTCAATATAATCCATTAATATCTCTACTAGAAGTGGACTTAACGGCGATCCCATGGGAAGACCATCATTTTGTTTCCACTCAAATTTTTATGAGTTGGAATAACTCTTTTCTTATCACCGGGTTGATATTACATTTTTCAAACATATTTTCAATTATTATAAGGCACTCTTTAATAGGTATGTTGCTAAATAAGGATTTTACGTCTAAAGAAATGAATTGACAGTTATGCGTAGATGAAATTTTTTAATTTTATTTACTAGTTCTATCGAGTTTTTGACGCTGTAACGTGGTGAAAAATTTGTATATTTTTTTAATATGAAGTTAAGTTTTTTTGCCAAGTTTGTTGTCGGAGCTTTAATGAAAGATACCACGGGTCTTATTGAAATATTTTTCTTGTGAATTTTAGGTTGGCCATACAGAGCTGGAGCTCTTGAATTTAAACTTCACGCATGGGAATTTGATACCCTTGATATTGATACCCGTGATCACATTACATCACATACACGTGATACATTCGGATTCATTCCCGCTCACGGCTCGGACCAAGTAACACCTCAACTGTAAACGCTGCGTCACCGTGAAAATCAACCGGACCTGCTCTCATCAACACGTTATTCTACCCTGGACCTTCTCTCATCAACACGCTATTCTACCCTGGACCTTCTCTCATCAACACGCTATTCTACCCGGACCTGCTCATCAACACACTATTCTACCCGGACCTGCTCTCATCAACACGCTATTCTACCCGGACCTGCTCTCATCAAAACGCTATTCTACCCGGACCTGCTCTCATCAACACGCTATTCTACCCGGACCTGCTCTCATCAACACGATATTCTACCCTGGA
>JAHDVE020000796.1:0-33472 GCA_022606495.2 Halesus radiatus
GAAGCTAATATTTGAGAGTGATTTTGTACAGCATTAGAGCCGCGCCATTGTTTTCACAGCCGAATATGATACGAACGGCGCACGGCGAGAAGAACAAAGGAACCCCTTATGAAAATTGACATGCCAGATATTGCAGTTTTAAGGTAGCGTAGAAGTCCAATTACGCGAGGGTTGCGTACCAGAGATACGTGTCAGGTAGTAGCGGTAATAAGGCATCGACCCGGAAACCGCCCTGGCTTTACGATCCTGTCAGCATCACTTCTTTATATTGAACAGGGTAGCGTCAACAAACAAGCCCCAAACCATCTAAAATGATTCACACCCAGCGTCCCTTATAATAATTGCGATACGTCCTACATGATGTGATACTTTAAAAATAAATTGAAGTATAAATGCGGTATTCTCTGTGTCGTTTTCATCCCCGTCTCTTTTTTGGCCAGAAAGTTCAAAGACTTGTTTGTTCTGTGTTTTTGCGCTCCAAGTTTTATGTAACATTTTGTACTATTATTATTTGAACAACGAGCGGAAGAAGTATTAAATTATTATGTCATCGAATTTTGTGCTCGTGGCAATATGAGATTACTACATATTGTATCTGGAAACGCGACCTCGCCTTCTCGAATTTTGATATTATTATTTTATCCATTATTCTGTCAAACATACACACAAATTGGCCGGAAAACGCTCGTACGTGAATTTATGATGAGTTATTCGACAAAACACACGAACTGTGGCTTGGTTTAGTTTCGCCCTGGTTTTGGAATTGCCTCGGAGACCATACCTTCCTCATTAAATAACCAAGTTTTTTCCATGTTCCAAACGGTTGTATTGTATATTGCGAAAGTAAGGCGAAACAGTTCCAGTATTGTTTTCTCTTTGTGTATCGGCAGATTCCTGCGATGCGCTTGGCTGGTATGGAATTGATATGTTCATAAAGTCTTGGCTTATAACGCGTAGGGTGAGGAGGGTGTTGTATTCAGATATCGGTGGGGTGGCAATCTGTTTATCCGGGGGTCCATAGGGTTAAGTTGTTCGTGAAATCAACTCCCGAAAGAGGGGTGTTTTGTCGCCTTCCAGATTCCCTTTTATCTCCGTTGTTTATCTATTGGAAATTTTATCGTTTGATATTATTTTTCAGCGAACCAATAATAATATATTTCTTAAAATATTAGGATTTTTGTTATTCACGCCCGTGCATTAAACCTAAAATAGTTACGTTCAATTTAACAGACTCGCTCTCATGCTGTCGTCAAATCTAATTTCACAACCGATATTGTAATTTAATACTATTATATTTGTGTATTTTAGTATATCTATCCTAGTTTTGTAATAAACTCATATTTTCTTTCCAATCCCCGCATTACAGGTAATCGTTTTAGATATCTAGTTAACAAGACATTGTTAAGCCTTCGCCATACTTGAATGACGATTTTCAAATCCTCTGTATATTTTCCTCAGCATTCTCATTCTTTTGTCAAATTCTCCTCGCAAACATATTTATATATCCTTAACAAAAGCAAACAGCGCCGTTATACGCTCGCTCTCGCTTAGCATGCCTTTACATTCACCTGTTATTTACCTTAAGTCACACGGTTAACCGGATACAATTTTTCTTTTGTTCCGAGCTGTATGCGAGCTCTATTTGTCTTGCAACACATTCTGATTACACGAAGGGAATAAAGAATAAGAACTAGCGATCCTGGAGACTTATGTACTCCTTGTATTCTAGAAAATGTTTCCCGTTAAAGCCCGATGCGTCGAATGATCAATGTTTCCTCTCTTTCTCTCTCTCTCTCCCTTCCCCTTCCCCTTTCCCACACCACAACCCTCAACTCCCCACCACCTCGAGTAAAGCGCCACTTAATCTAAAATCAATTGAGATACCACCGGCTCCCGACCGCAGTTGGAAAATCCGTGGAAATCGGCGCGAAGCAAAAGTGACCCTTATTCCATGGGCCAGCCCATTTTAAGTTAACCCAAGGTTCTGTGGATCTATTTTACCCCTGCGACGTTTCCAGCATTGGAATCGACAGCTGTTTTTCAAATTCGTGGAAGATTTGAAAGGGAGTTTTGTTGGTTTTGATGTAGCATCTGAGTCATGTCAATTTGTTCATCTTCGTGGTGTAATAAAGCCGTAAAAGTAATCATTTTAGCAATGAAATTGTTAACTCACGATCATTTTTTTCTTAGACTAGGATTTTTTAGCACCACCACCCCCCAACTCCGTACACAATGTTACTCTAATTGAAAATCTTTTCGTCGTTAAAAAATGGGGTTCGACTTCCACTGATTTGCTACTCATTGTGTTGTTTTTGTCGTTTTTTTTAATCTCGATTTTTCCGAAGTTAATACCTGCTTACTTAAATTAATTACATTATTTATTCAAATTGACATTTTTATGAATACTTTGAACGTGCCATATATTTGGACGACATTACGATTTATATTTTTAAAATCTATATTAAATCGTAGAATTATAGGAATACATAATAATAATAATTGGATGACTTTTATAGCGCCGTTTTTGTGAAAAATTGCCTCAATCTGAAGTGTACTGTGCATTTATCTCTTGAAAATATAACTCCATTTATAACAACACTTGGTTATTTATCACAAATAACATTTTTTTATCAGTTTTTAGCCAGGAAGCTAAGTTCCTTTGTATCACAAAGAGTTTGTAAGGTCTGTCCTGACCTTGAGAGGTTCTCACTCCTGTACTGTCTTACCGACAGTGCCATCTATGTGAAACAATCTAACAAACTAAGACATTACAAATCGCACCATAAATAATTGCAGATAATGAATGCATTCTTACGATATTAAATATTATTAAAAATATATGCACAGAAATTGAATTTTATGAACTCGTGAAAACGTCACGTCAAGTGCATAGGTACACATTTTAATTTTTTTTAATATATTTTATTATTTTCAAAGTTTTACTACGCAATGAAGGGAACTGGCTCAGTTCAGTTTTGTGCAGGAAAAACATTTATTTATTTATAAAATGCATGATATTTAATGGAGATATTTACATGGAGTAGATACATTAGATAACCATACTAGGCGGCTGCCTGTTTCATGGTGACCAATGGAGCATAGTTTGTATGAAGTCTAGTATAAACATATTGATTTATGTAGCCATTAGAATACATAGTTAAACATAATAAACTGGGTTATATTAGTAATGAATATTAAGTTCTACAAATCAGGTACCATTAATATTGTAAATATGGGTCATACTTTCAATTATTATTTTTTTTTAAATTAGCTTTTGGGAAGACTATCAAAATGTTTTATCCCTTTGTCTATATAATTGTTTTTTTTTTTGAAATACTGTAATATATTTATTTAATTTTTGAAATATAGTAAATTGTTGCAATAATAGACATCAAATGGTATTATGGTGCTATAATGATTAAATTCACTATTATATATTTATTTATTTATTGTTTCTTTTCATTGTATTTTTTTGGAACGTTAGAATTTTTAACCTCACTAGGTCAAGCATAATATGATCAACGGTAGGTACAACGCGGCCATCTTCAGCCCGCAACACCACTTCCATCGTGAGCTATGGAACGTTGAAATATGTATTTAACTCATCATAAAAAAATCAGACAAGATTGATGCCATATTATTCGAACCATTTTTTTATAATGTTTTTTTTTTTTAGTATGAACAAACCGTTAATTAAATGCCGGGAAATCCAGGTAGTAAATTTAGGGTGATATGTTTAATACAGTTAGCAGAACCAAGTAGTTTTAAATTTAATATTGTCGTGTTAAAAAGCTTTTATAAGCATCGTATGTATACGAGTATATCAATTATATCGTTAAAAAGTTGGCTCTGAGCAACCGCTTTCCAGGTGACAAAAGACACAGTGAAAGCCTTTATTTAGCATGTTTATTACCTCCTTCATTGTTAGGGGTCGCGAGTTGCGGGGCGGACTGTGGCGAATGGTATGGTAAAGTGGGGGTAGGGAATGGGGGGTCACGTGACGCGCCCGGTCATTTCCGTGTCCGCTGGGCAGCGCGCGTATCCGGGGAAATGTTTATGGCCTCCATCTATATTCCAGCCTGCGGTAGTATGCCGCCGTGATAGAAATTGCCATTTAAAATCGAATCAATCGGAATAATAACTGTTCTGATGGATTTATAGTGATTTATTACAGCAGAAACAGCATAACTTTAAAATTGTCATAGTCTCTCTCTATAGTCGATGGAAAGTGCTCCAATGTACTAGTGTTATTGATCCTTTTTGTGCACCCAGGTGCACAACTTCCTTTCTTTAAAAAATTCCCTCCATACAACATCCCCGAAAATGATACGATATTATATGCTGTAAGATACACCTCAGGGTCTCCTGTCCCGAGTCCCAACCGCTCCCAACCGTCTGTAGCTAGTGATACTATGACATCCCCAATTGGGGTATACTATGAAGCTGAAGGTAGTGGGGGTAGAAGAAGATGGAGAAGAGGAAGATAGGAAAACACATGGCTATTCAGATCTAGTCACCAAACATGGCTAAAACCATTTTGTTTTACATTAACTCCACACAGGAGGCCCCGAGGAAAATAATTTCCCTCAGGGCCTATGTCATCTTTGAGGATGCTGTGTGGTGGGGTTTTGATGCAATCTTGGTCCTCAAGCGATGTTTTCATTCTCAATGGTTTTCCGTCATCAGGGTGATACTGAGAGTATCTTCGACTCTAGAACGTGCCGCAAATTAAGTACACACTAAATAATAGGTTAAATTGAAGTCACTACCAAAACATGCACATTTAAATACAGCCTTGTGAAGGCGAGAAACATATTTTAACACATTTTTTTTTATTATTTACTATATAATTTAGATATTTTAATATGGTAATATGTAATATATATATAAATGCATATATATTATAAAATATTTTTTTAGTTCTCACTAGGAGATCCTGTGCTGAGGCGCACTTGGTTTTGGATAAGGGTTTTCAGCAACTTTTATAATTGAACTTCAAGGTATGGTTAGGGTATTTTCAGTAACTTCTATGGCGATGTTTTAAAAATACTAGGTCTTTTTCTGATAATTCCTTATGCCAAGTTTGGCTGGTCTTAATTCAGTTATTAATTGATTTAAATTATTAAGGTGGGTAATTTACTAGGCGGGTATTTATTGTGTAAATTTACAACTAAACATTCCCACCTTCTTTGTCCAAAGGTAGTATTACAAAGGTATTATTAGGTATAGTTGGCTTGTCTATTTGCTTTGCTCTGGTATTACGATTATGTGAAGTGTTTCCTTTTTTTTTCTCTTTTGAGATGATGAACCAGAATATTTTTGGCAAAGATTTGTTGTATGCTTGGAACGTCGAACTTGTTGAAGATTTCCATTGTAGACTAATTACTAGTATAAGGATTTTAAATTAATATTATTAACCTTTTATTTGTTTAATTTCATGTTTTCACCAAACCGGCATTACTTTACACACACATCGAGCTCATTTGCTATGTTTAATACAAAAGTATGCCGAAAAACAAATAAATCATATTTATTTTCCATTAATCAACTGTAAATTAATTAAAATTCCACTCACGCGTGACAGGCCCGTAACACCAATCGGATCTGTACAGTAACTGATTAAAACCAACATGCAGGTAGGCTTCATGCAAAATGCAATTAAACATTTACATTGGAAATGCAGGTTTATTTCCCAACAGTGACATATGGCACGTCGGTTAAGGCATTATGTTAATCCATCGATCCACCGCCCGACCTCCCCGCCACCCGACGGCCCACCCTGATTTAATTTCCTTAATGGCCCACGCGACGCTCACCGCTTCTGCGATTTGTCGTAGCGCCCGCCCTCCCTTCTGCGCTACGGGACTCCGTAGCTCCGTAGAGCTACGCCGTCGGATTTGACTCGTATTGAGTGTAATACGAAAGGTGTTTTCTGATGTCGACTGCTCGCTTTAATCATCTGATTATATTTGATTTCCCGAATGAACTTCAACAGATTAATACGAATATATTTTTTTTATTATATCTACAACATCTAATCGATTCTAGAAATCATTACGCGTGTATTTTAGATGCCATGTTAAGGCTTATATTCGCCTCGCCCTTGATTTCGTTTACCAATGAACAGCAGCATATTAATAAATCTTTATTTATTTTTCATTGTATTGTATCTTCAACATTTAATCGATTCTAAAAATCATTTCGCTTCTGTTTTTGATGGCATTCAATCTTTCTAATATTGCTTAGATTATATTCATCAAGTTTGTTTTCGATGTTCCTAATGAACTTCGACAGATTAATATTTCTGTATTTATTTTCCACTAGCTGAAGTACCCGGCGTTGCCCGGCGAAATTAATGATTTGTAAAGTTTTGAGGTTGTGATGTGCTGCCCTTACTCCTACCCAATAATTTTCCTCTTATTTTGAACGTCAAGTGTGCAAAATTTCATCAAGCTCGGATTTGTATAAAAAACAAACCCACCTACCTACAGACACTCTTCTTTATATGTATATATTGCACCACATATTATATTGTATCTTCGACATTTAACCTTTTTTTTTCATGCAATGGGAAATTGTACCCTCTAAGCCACCCCAAGTAGCTTGTCAGCAATAGTTTAGTTTAATATTATTATATAATACAACAATAAATAAAAATAATCATACAAATAGTAGCGCAATAGTATAACAATATTTTTATTTATTTTGTTATTTATTAATTTTTTAATAAACGAGGTACAAAGGTTAAAATATATATATATATATTTTTTAATGTTAACTTATATATACACCCGAACACATGTACATAACATGTATATGGTATAGGTACACGCATGTTGTGATCAATATACACAAGTTGAAAAGAATATTTTAAACATATGAAAACAGTAGAACAGTTTTGTTATAGTGATTACATAATATCTGTTAAATAATATAATAAAAATATCAAGATATCAGCAAGTATCACACAAGTTGATAAATACAAAAACAGTAGAACATTTTTGTTACAGTGACACTCTTAATATAATAGTAGCACTTATATAATTTAAAGATATCCGCATATATTAAGGAGATTGGACGGCCTTCACGGTCGAGGGGTAAGGCTCTCGACTACGAATCCGAAGGTCGCGGGTTCAAATCCCGGCGTGCGCAAGTAAATTTTATTTAATTTATTTGTGCTGTTTCACAATTAATTAATTTAAGAATAATATATAGTATATTTGCGCACGTTTTTTTTTGTCCGAGATGCGACTGAAATCTTTTTATTTTCTGTCGTTTTCTCCGTTTTCGTGTTTAATTTAGGTTATGTTAATATTATTTTCTACAATGATTAATGGTAATTCCTTATGGGAGGATTCTGCATCATATTATAGAGATATTTTCCAAATGTGCATATCGTATAAGTTTTTTAGATGTTAAATCAAAATCAAAACAAAATTATGTGGAAGAAGTGTGTACTTTCGCATTTAAAAAATAAAATAATTACGTTACGATTTCCAGATTTGGAGGTCATCATCATTGTTCTAAAATCGGTGTTGCCATAGTAATGATAGTATTTAGTTTCATTTGATTAAGATGACAGACTCTATGAGTACGTTAATTTTTTTATTACCATCCAGTCATTCCTAATGTTGTTTACCGTATTCCGCCTATGTTTTCCTCGTATTTGTCGTGGGATTAGGTTAGTTTTCCGGGATGAACTCCAACGTAGTTCATAAATCCATAGCTCCAAAAACTGAATATATTTTCAGTATGTAATCAATGTTTAATCGTACTGTGAGCCGCCATTCTTAGATTTATGGTAATCAATTCGTGTTTATTTTCCAACGGCATTCAATCATTCTAATTGCTTACCGGATTCCATGTTTTTTTTTTTAATGAAACATTTCCGCTCTTCAATTGATGATTATAAATGAAATATATTCAGGGATTAACAGAGATGATGGAACGCTCACACTCCTTGCTTCATTCACATTCACATGACCCGACTTAAGCATTTTACTAACTTGTTATTCGCGCGTCGTGTTTTAGCTCAACACTTTGATGCATCTTTATTATTGGTTTTTTATCTAATTTGTTTTTAACTAGGAATCTTTTTGCATTATATCTGCCAGACAGCGGTAATTTTCACTGCTTTTATTTATTTTTGTTTTATTTTATTTGGAAAACCAACAGTTTAAAATAATTATTATGTATGGTAAATGTATTTAAAAAATGAACTAATAAGAGGTTTTCACTTAGGTATTGAAATTATTCAATTAAAAAAGAAAAGTTACAAGGTTAGCCCATGAAGTTAGGATGATGGGAGGGAGGGGAAGGGAAAGGATCTAGTCTGTGTAGAATAATATGTATTGTGTGAGTGTTGTTTATTGATTTGAGGTTAGAAATTATAAGAGGCTGAGTTGAATAAGTCGAACTCAATGTATGAAGTGTTAAAAATGTGTGAAGCGCGGTGAATAAAGGTGTTTTGTTTTGAGGTAGTGTTGCATTGGGGTAGGTTTAGTTTGTGCGGTGAACTTTCATAAACAAAGATACAAAAATAAAATAAAGTTGTATCCATATTTTACGCACCATTCAAATTCGTTGCTAAAAAATCCACCTGTCTGTATGGGTAATACTTGAATTCCATGTATGCGTTATGAAATCAGCGTCTATAGGGCTTTCTCTCCTGAGAAATAGTTCATACATTGCCATGCTCGTGGTGCTTCGGCGGGAAACCGGGAAATCCTTCTGAATCTATAAGGCGACCATGTGCGCAGCTGTTTGAAGATTTGTTAACAAATTTGTACGAAGTAGTATTTTACAAGAATCATACAATTTTTTCCGTTATCGTGTTTTAAGTTGTTATTAAAATAAGTTAATTACAGAAGAAGATACAATATTATATTTTTTAAAAGTACAGAAAAGTTCCTTACTCTCATTAGCCACGGACATTTTAACGAATCACCGAATTGTTTTCTTATAATAATAATAATTGGATTACTTCTATAGCGCCGTTTTCGTGGGAAAATCACCTCAAGGGTGCTTTGTTGCTATTCTTGGTGCATTGATGTGATGAAATTCCTTTAAATCTAGGAAAATATATGTATAATATGGAAAATATCAACATAATTTATTTTTTTTAATCGCCGATTGAATTACAAATGAGATAGGCCACGAAACGCCACTGCTACCAGACATCATTTCCCTAGTAGATGAGAACTTCTGCAATATAATTAGAAAATAAACTATTAAAATTTATAAGAAAATGTATTTACATTGGAATGACAAATTTGGACTAATTTATTTTTTTACGATTTTTAAAGCCCGGATCATAGATTGAATCAGAGAATCCTAATACTCCGTACAAGAATGTGGTCGCTAGTACGGAGGCCCGTTCATTCCTCGCCCCGTTAGATGGAGATCTTGTATGTACAATGTACATACGAGTATATCCCAACCGAATGTCGCACCGTTAACCGGCTATACGTTAAATTTTTACGTGTGACAGTCGGCCGTGTTCCGGGACCCGGGACTGCCTCGCGAGGATGGGTCTACGTGGGGACAAACAGTCGGATCGTGCACAAACTTGGGATTATTATATGAACACTTCATTGTGCTGCCCACTTTTATTAGCGTATTGTTTTAGTCGTCACGTTTCGTAGCCCGTGGCCGCTTCGCCGTGCGCCGGACTCCGCTGGATTCGCAGGTTTTATTATCGGTAATTTTTGCTCATTTAGGGGCCGGATTCTTGTCGCAAAAATGGGGCCTCGTCTTTAGAGAAAAAAAATTTCATTCTAAAACACCTTTTCTTTCTTAACCCTTCGCCGGTGCTGTTTACTTAAATATCTCTCTAAATATCCTAAATACAGAGTTCATATTTTAGGTATTCCTCAGTAATGCATTTACGTATTGAATAAAATAAATGAAATATCTAAGTACTCGTATTTATCGAACGCAACAGAAACAAATATTTCGTCGAAAAATCGGTAAAAAATTTGTTAATATATACGAGTTCGTACGTCTGCGTGCGTTGATAACTTGCTGAGTGGTGCGTTAGGGAACGAGAGGGTGCGGGGTTTCCCCCACCGTGCCACGATGCCCGGTCGTCAGTAGTAGCCGGCGGTGTGCCGGTTATAATGGACATATCATTCGTTTTTTGCGTGTCAATGTTTTTTCCTCGTTTTCAGCACTTATAGTCAATATTTTATTTATGCACATGTACTATTATTAAAATGATTTACATAAGTGATAATAATTTTAACTATTCATTTTTATTCAACTGAAAAATTACAAAAATCTTATTGTTTACCCTATACATTACCCTATACAGCACTGGAGCTCGAGCGATTTTCTAGCACCGTAAGGGAAGTGTTAAAGTGAGACAATCAAGCTACGAATAACCTGACAACATTTTCCAAAACTCTACTTCCATAATTATAGGCGAAAAATGTTTATTGTGCCATTGCATTATAGAGGACTTAACCAGCAGAGAAATTGAACCCACGACGCCTGGGTAGGAATCTACCACATTTGTCCACTCAACTATCAACCGGTCAATACGGTAAATCTTAGGGTTTATGGCTTCTTTTTTAAATTATGAAAGTGATTTAGTCTTTCTCAAACACCATTTAGAAAAACCAAACAGATTAATAAATCTAAAAAAATGGTATATCTGATTTATTTATTTAACACGGTTTGGTTTGGTAGAAATTCCCTCCAGGCAATAAGCCCATCTATAATATGTATAATTTTTGTTTTTGCGTAAATTAAACAATACGTTCAATTATTATTCTCTCAAAGTGGGGCCCTGTTTTCGCAACAAGAATCCGGGTCTTACTCTTTACTCTTGATAATTAGTAATTAATGTCGTTAACTTATTAGGCCTCATTTTACGATTCGATTCGACGCTTCTGATAAGGCTTTGCTTAATGGTAGAGTTTACGTTGATTGCCTACCCCCTACTCCCTACCACCTACCCCCTATCCCCTACCTCGGTATCACGACGTTAAATGTTTAAAATTCGCATTTATGTTGGGTGTGACATGCGTCATCCGTGACCCGCCAATATTCACCCTTTATGAAATCCTTTATTTAGTGCTTAAATCCATTAAAAAAAACTTCAACTGCAACCAATCCCTGCAATCTGCGATAATTTTAAATGGATATCCCTGGCGCGAAATTATGTATCATCTGTTCTTCTTCTTCTTGTACTTTTCGGGTCTGGGACCCATTGCCTCGATATGGCGCCACTAGGCGTCCCTGTCCTGCGCTACTTCGACGGACCTCCATCCATAGCAGGCCCAGACTCTCCTCGCACATCCTCTTTAGTTGCTTCTCCCAACTGTAACAATGAAATTTAATATTTTCATACGTGTGTGCACTGCTAAAATCTGATGACATGAAACAATGCTGTATTTCTCACATCGATCGGTACAAAATAAGTACGAAATTAAAAATAGGTGTTGCCAAATCCAGAAAATTGATTCATTGAAATAATAGCCAAAAATTAAAAATATATTCGTGCACGTTGTTTTAAACGGTTTAATGATATATCAACACACGTATGAATCGACACACTTTTTGAAATTAATAAGTCATTAAAAGTACGAAAGAAAAAAAAAATTACTAGCCCGAAAACCTAATCTAATCTAACCTAACCCAATGATCTGTGGTGTGCATTGCTCTATATCCAAAGGTAGGCTGTGACTTTTTGGGTATTTATTATTATTATTCATCACACCATAACGTATGACGGATAAGACACTCATAGCAAATTATAAATAAAAATTGGAAATTTATCAAACAGAAACAATTTTCTTACAGTAGAACGATCATGAATTAAGAAATTTCAGGAGTAATTGATTTTTTTTCTTCTGAAATCTGGAAAAATAAAGGTAGGCATAGCTTTTCAGCCTTTATGGGCTGCACGTCACTTGCTTATGATTAATTAGGTTAGGTGAGATTAGGTTTTCGCGCTAGTTTTTTTGTCGTACTTTTATAAAGTGTGCCGATTCATACGCGTTCTGATTTATCATTGCACCGTTTTAAACGCAATTAGACAATTTCCTCTATGGTTAAATAGCTGTCACTCGTTAAAAAAGCGTGTATGTCTTAAATTGATAATATTAATACGATTGAAATCATGAAATACATTTTCATGTATGAATTTATTGCCTCTTGAAATTACTTCTTGAAGGCCTTTGTTAAGATCATTAATATTAGAATGAAGATATCATTTTGATGATAATTTAGTAGACATAATAATGGATGTCTCTTGTGTTTGGACTTTATAATTCTAATATTTATTATGTATTTAAGTATGTGGACCCATGTCAAATACGACCCATGATTCTCTCCCGTTCCGTTCACCCCCTCTCTCGTACTCCTCCACCCTCACTCGCCTCCCTACAGGAAGACAAAGGCAAATAAGCCTTGTGGATTAATGAATATACCCGAAACCATTTCAGATTATTGGTGTTTATCTCTTAATATCCCTTCGTTCCGGGAAATTTGCCCGATAGCGGAGATTAGTCGCCCCATAAACACCGCTCCAAATATCCATCTATTCATAAATCGATAAAGGCATTCATCAAAAACCCAAAATACGTGTGCCGTATCTTTTCGAGATAGTAATGACATGACGATGACGACTTCTCATATATTAACAAATCTCAAATGAAACGTGAAAAAGATACAGAAAATAAAAAGGTGTCAGTTGCATCTGGGAATCGAACCCAGAACCCCTGTCTTACCGGTTTGTTGTCTAATCGGTAAACTTACTGACTCTATACATTCTGGATCCAGAAGTCGCGGGGTTCGAAACCCCCAATGGTTAAATTAAATATTATTACTATTATTTCATTTATATATATGCACATTGTTCCAGAGTGAAATATTCTCCGGTGAGGTATATTCAGAATTTAAAAATTAATTGAAATGGGTGTATCTTTATTTAGTGTCTAAACCTGACTAGCCAGGTAGTTCTAAACCGTACTCTCGTCTCTCATTCTCTATCCCCACCTCCACTCCTCACAATATTTCCCAAATTAGGATGCCATAGTTCCACTCCCTTCGGTCAGTTGAAACTCTTGTGCAGTATCATGTTAAATCCCCCATTAGAACGCCAACAAAACAAATTTTCAACTCTTCTGCAGTCCCTAACATCCAAAATATCTATGCTAAGAATGTTTTAATCGAACATTTCAAAAGATCAAAAAAACCAAAGAAGCCTAACTTTCACAACACAAGAGCTAACCAGAAAAACATTATGAGTATACTCAAATTTAAAAATCCTTTTGGACAAAAAAGCTATAAATATCTCTCCGCTAAGCTCTATAATTCACTTCCACCAGCAATAAAAAAAGGAATATGTAAATGATTTCAAAAACCAAATCAAAACCTGACTCAAATAAATCGAAGAAGACAAGTTATCCAGCATTTTGAGAAGAACGTCGTAGAAGCTTAAAACAATCACTTATTAAATAAAACCTAGTCCGCCTCATCACAGGAATCCCTATTGAGGACGACTATGAAAACCATCCTGAATTACCTTGTAATTTTTTATTACGTAAATAGGAAAATAAATGTATTGAAACTAAATAAAAAAAATGGTTAAAACATTTTGTAATAAATGTACAGAAAAAGCTAAAGATGAACTCTTTCCATTGATTTAATAAAAGTTTATACTCACTACGCTAGATTTTTCTCTGTTTACGTTTATGTATTTATAACCAGTGTTTGAAGTATTCTTTGAACCATTTATACGTTTTTTTTTGTATTCTGAGTGCCAGCTGAGAGAGTACTATTTGTTTGGAAAGGTTCTACTTTGAACGGCCTAAAAGAGTATCTACCTACGCATCTGCGAAAATTTTCCCCCTAAAATTTTATCAATGGAAACAAGTTTATGGCGAAATCCAAGTAAGCGATAAAGGGTTGAAAGTTTTCCGCAACTATCCTCCTTGTTTTGCTGAAAATAAATTTTGTATAAACCACTTACTGGTTTATGGTACGCCCCGTATATTTTATGACGTCATAAACATAACATTCTACTGGTAAGTTGTGTATAAAAAGCTGGGAAACTCCGTAACGTAGTATTAAGATTTGAGTGCCTCCGGCAGAATTCTTAATTTAAATTTAAGATCCAGCGGCCATAGATGCTGAGTGCTGCGTTTGTAAATTTGAATTGTCTATGAAAACGCGAGATGAGAGGTTTTATTCCTCATTAATCTCAATATTTAGATTGTGGAAATGGAAAGGATATGCAGGCAGGATCATTATGTGGAAAAAAAACTTATTCTTGCCAAATATCGTTATTAGGAAATTCAAAACGATCGATAAAATTACCCCAATTTCAGAAATAGACAATTAAAATTAATTCCCGAAAACTAAAACATTACCCAAATACCAATCAGAAAACATTCTTAAAATTTTACCCCAATGTCACGAAACTTACTTAAAATTTACCCAAAGTCAGATAAATTTCTTTAAAATTACCACAATATCAGAAAAGTTTCTAAAAATTATTTTTTTAAATTTAACATTTCCCTAGTATAAAAAATAATCAGAAAACTTCCTTAAAATTGCCACAATATCAGAAAACTTTTTAAAAAATTACCTCAATTTCAATACCAACAGAATTTGTTATTTATTAATGACCAAATCTTTTTTACAAAGAGCCACCTCCTTAATTTGTTTTCACACTACTACTAAGAAGAATATATACTAGCCAAAAATATTGTTACAAACTGTGTCTTAAGTCACCACGAATATGGGCAATGGACATAAAATTCGCTTGGCAATCTAGAAATATCTGTTGTAAGCTCAAAAAGCGTGTTTTAAATTTATTTTGTGATTTTGTAAGAAAGAAAAAAAAATAATCACCTAAATCTTTCACAAATAATCTTAACTGTAAAGTAGTATTTTTTAAAACTTATTTCTTACATGCGTTCATAATTATCTAATGAAAAAATATTTTTTTAGTAGTTTACGCTTTTATTTTTTTCAAAGTAATTAACAATTTTATTTTAATTCTTATCAAGATAATTTCCAGGAAAGGGTTCAATTCATCGTAAGCAAAAAAAATGGTTTTCATAATTTCAACCGATTTGTAGTATAGATCAATCGAAATAGTTATTTCGCTGATAGCTTCACCTTAATTAGTTACTAGTTTGACGACCTCCATGGTCGAGGGGTAAGGCTCTCGACTACGAATGCGAAGGTCGCGGGTTGAAATCCCGGCAGCGCTTGTGAATTTTATTTAATTAATTTGTGCTGTTTAACATTTAATTAATTTAAAACTAATGTATAGTATATTTGCGCACGTTCCAGAGTGGAAGATACTCTCAGTATCGCCCCGGTGAAAGACCAGCATTCAGAATTGAAACGTTGCTTGAAATGGCTTTTAGCCGTGTTTGGTGACCGATCTGAATAGCCGGGTATGTCCCCACCTTCCCGTTCCCCTCCCCAATACCTTCAGCCTCACAACATTTCCCAATTGGGGATGCCATAGTCTCACTGGCTCCAGACGGTTGGGAGCAGTTAGGACTCTTGTGTGGTATTCATATAAAAAAAAATATAGTTACTTAGCCTTTAATTCTCACCCTCCACTCATTTTATAGTTATGATTGTCTATAATTGTGGGTCATTTTATTTTGAGTATAATTTGTAACCCTAGAAGGGACCATTGGATCTGAAACATGCACGAGTAGTTAATTTATTATTAAAAACAGGGGTCAAAACAAAACTGAGTGTTTATTATTTACTAAACGGCCCACTGTGCGCAAGCCCGTATTATAGTGGTCGAACATAATAATAACAAAAATAATAATATCGATATGTGTATTTTTTTAAATTAATAAATACATCCTCTTTATTTTTTCGTAGCTGTCTCCATCCAGGTGTAAAATATAATATGGACGATGATGCTTTATACCTCGGCCGGGGAGAGCTGTAAAGAGCGCTATCTGCTTACCTTCCCGGCTTATCTCGGTGTCCATTAATTCATTTATCGCGCTATATAAGTGAGCAAACTTCGGTCTAATAAGCAAGAACAATACAAACGGCAATATAATGTTTAAGCACCATCTTAAAGTTATCAATGTTTGATTGTGAAAAAATAACAACGCGTTACCCCGATAACTCATTGTGTATTCATGTTTACTAACTAATAAACTTCAAACGTTTAGACAAGATTTTTACATAACATTAATGGATAATTTTAACAAATTAGTTTAATAATAACTATTAAATCTTGTGTTGACATTGCGAGTTGTTATGTTATCCGGAAGGAAAGGGTTCATGGTTTAAATCCTGACACCTCTATATTTTTTTTTCAATAAAAAATATTATGGAATTTTTTTTGATATTTCGTTGTAGTTTCTTTTTTATCTTAAAATTTTACAAATTAATAAAAATAAATTATTTTGTTTAAACCTGTCTACATAACAATAATAATAATCGGATGATTTTTATAGCGCCGCTTTTGTGAAAAATCACATCAAGGGCGCTGTACAAATCTTACTTCCTATTCTTACATTATTCCTATATTACATCTATTACATTTTTTTTTGACAGGCTATCATTACACATTATTTATAGACCATATAAAGAGATGCAGTTAAATTATCAAAACTAAATACGGCTTGATCTAAGTTTTCATACATGTTAAATTGAAAAAAAAAAAAAGAAGCAATTGCAAAACGCTAATACAAATGATAGGAGTTATGTGAAGTTTGGCGGCGGGTGAGGACGGGGGCCGGGGGAACTGATCCATATCCATATCCAATCTTCTTTATCTTTGTTGGTGACGCCCCTGGGCGACCTGACGGGACGCTTGGTGTTGGTCTGCCCGTACGCCAGGTAGCGCTTGTCCGCCGGCATGTATTTAGGTATAAGATAGTACAATATATTATTATCCAAAAACAAAATTAATATAATCGAGACATTGAAATATGAACAATTGAAAAAGCAAATTAACTCCCTGATCTTACATAATGATATATTCTACCCTTAATGTACGAGTATACTAACTAACTAACCATCACGCCGTATCCCCGCAGAGGTAGGCAGAGAGGACCGACCACCAAATAACTCGATATTGGCATACACTGCTTCATTCACATTTATACATCGTCTCATACATTTTCTTCTATTATTCCGACTTCTGACATGGCCCGACTCAAGTATTTGATTCATTTGGTCGTGCCATGTCTTCCTCGGGCATTCCCGGCTTCTTCTTACATTCACATTCGCGTCATATATTCTTCTTACACTCCTTTATTCGTTCACTCGCTCTACATCCCTAAACCATCTAAGCGTTCCTTTCTTAATCTTACTCATTACGCTTACATCAGCCTTGCATTCTTTACGAATCTCCGTATTTTTCACACGATCATACATGGTTTTTGTAGTTATTTAATATTTTTTTAATATTGTTTACATATTGAATTGTTTTAATTATTTTATCATTACGTATATAAATACTCCTCACATAACCACGAACTAGTGGAGCTCAAATTATGGAGAGTAAATCAATAGTGTAGAGTGGTTAAAAAAATCACGTATATGATGTATAATGTAATTTTTTGTAATACATAAATGTTTCGAAACCAATGGTTCCTTCTTCAGGATACAGCGTATACTGAAAAGTGATGACAAATAAGCATAGATAAATTATAAACATGGACAAAAATAACAATGAGTGGTGAGAGAAGGTATACAATTGGGTATTAATGTAAAAAAAATATTTTACCAGTTTGAAAATGGCCGCCAGAAGCTGAAAAGTCAGTCAAAAATAAAAATTGAATACAGTTTTATATTTGCTCTAATAGATCAGTATAAAATAATAATAATAATAATATTTACATTAGAAAATAGAAATTCAAACAAAATCAAGACACAACCAAGGCACCAAAACAAAAAATAATAATCATTAATGTGATTTACTTAATAATAATGTTTAATTGAATATTAACCTTTTTTATGTCAAAATAATGAAAATAATTTTTATTAGTCTTTCGTTTCCAAAGTATGACTGGAAAATTCAGAATAAAAATTTGTTTCTCAAACACCTTAAGTGTTCCATAACTCTAATATTAAAATTTACTATATAAATAATCCGTTACAAATTATTTAATAGAATTTATTTAAAACATCATCCTTATTCTTCTTATTTCAAATATAATTTCTTTGAATTCGAGTTTTTAATATAAATGTAACAATTATTATTGTATAATAAATTTTTTCCTACATTTTTTTAAACATTAATACCCAATTATTTACCTTCTCTCACCACTTACTGTCTATATTTATAATTTTGTCTGTATTCATTGTATCCCGCCGAAGAAACCATTGGATTCGAAACGTGTTATAGGGGTACATCTTATATAAATATTGAACTTTTGAAAAATATTGTAACCTTGTTTAATTATTAATTATGTATCTTTTTTTGACTAAATTAATAAAAAATAAAAAAATGTAGGTATTTTTTTGTTATAATATTGGTTTGAGCAAAATAATTTATTTTCATTTAATTTAAAATGAAGCCACAAAGTGAATTTTCGTTTATTGAAAAAGTATCCATCACTCGGATATATATAAAATTACGATAATAACAAGCGAATTTAAATAAATCTTCTACCTTAACTAACAGAACATTGCATGAAATTACCTTTTCTGTCCGGAATGAACATGTCAACTCGACTTTTTTCGGTCAGGACTATGGAGTTTTGTAACATATTTTTAATTGTAAAAAAATAACTACTATGCCTCCATCGGGACTATAGGCACCCACCTCTCTGTAAAAAGATCAGTCAGAATGATCTGACTATACTTTTTCATGAATTTAACATTAATTGTTTAAATCACAATTGTGATGTCTGTCCATCTGTCCCTTTTGCATGCTGCTTTATTTGTTTTCACGAAAATAGAAGTGTATGACGGGGATTTGCTGTATTTCACCACGTGTCTGCAAAGTTAGGCTGCTATGCCGAAACGCCTTAATGGCCGCAATCAGATGCGATGATTGATGGGGTGAAAAATGTCCGCTCGGGCCATCAATTCTACATGATGGCCTCAACCCACCCATCCCCTCCCTTAACGCTTCCACCCCGAAGGCTTCGGCGGTATTTTCAGCCGTTAACGATTCAATTTTCACATTCAGATGGCAATGTACATCATTTTCATATGATTTGTCTTCTCTTAATAAATCGATAACGCTTCATACTTACGTTTGTGATCCTTTTTTACTTTCTACGTCACTGGTTACAATTTGTAACCAGTAGGTAGGTAGCAGTAGCGTGCATTTATCTATGACCCCAGGTAGGCTGTAGTTTTTTTTTTTAAATTCGAGTATGAGTAATTGCGCATTGAATATTTGAAAATGGCAATTTTATTATCATCTTCTGCTGATTGTTTTGGCCAACTAAATAAACGAGCATTCAAGTTATTACCTATTTCTTTGAAATTTGTAGCATTTAAAAAATAAATTATATTACTCTTAAATTTTTCCTTTATTGGTCGTTGTTTTTCGTAGGGTAGGCACAGCTTTTCAGCATTTATGGATTGCACGCCAATGGTAGTTAGGTACCCATTAGTTCTGGTAAAAACCGCAAGCGCTATTTCAGGGTAATAAATATAAGGATCCACAAAAATTTTCAACCCTTTTTAAAAAATTCCAAATGACCTCAAATGCGTGAATGTAATAAGTATGTTTCTTTTTTATGCCTCAATCTGCATACTGAACCGGTTTCCCCTTCTGCAGGAATCTTCAGATTTGAACTCTATTTAAAATTGTCACATCAAAAAGAAATTCTTGTAAAGGCATTACGAAATCAATATTTACCCGACCAACTCGGAGAACCAGATTACTCAACTCAGAGAATAGTTATGTTCGTTATGAGATATTTAGCGACTATTCAAAAATGAACCTAAACATCACTTTACAGGTTGCTAGATGAAGCAATAATACCACAGGTGATTTATCTGTAAATTCATTACGAGTATTTAGGAAAAAATGTAAGGTTTCAAAATACTAAAATCCTCAAACTGTATTCTTTAAATTCGATGAAATTCATCCCAATATTTCTGAAAATAGGTGCAATCGGTGAAAAACAGTGAAAGCAATTTTGAACGTTTTACTTAAAATTCCAGTACGTATTTCATATAGAATTTAAAAGATTACAGTTTGAAGAGTATTGTCTTTTAAAACGTTATACATTTTCCTAATTGCCCATATAGAATTTACAGATTCTATTATTTCGTAGTATTTCTTGAGTTAGCAACCTGCAAAGTATGTATTTTTGGGTGCCGCCCATTAAAACATGTAAATCGACAGAAAAATGAATTTATGTATCTTTTTTTATTTTCCCATCTTTTTAATATGCTCTCAAAATCAAAGCGAAAAATCACATTTTTTTGATAATATCCGTCTATCCCCGATAAGGAACATTGTCATTCGATTTTAAAAAGGCTCTGCTTTTTGGAAGCTCCGATCTATAAACAATGAACACCACCACACTGTAGTGCCTAAACATTTAAACAGTCCCGTGAATTGCAAATGGAGCCTTGGAAATGGTGTCTCTACGCGTAATGCGATTGCTTTGGTGGGTACAAGCTTTAACAAATGCCAATTCCCACAGAGCCGGCGCAAGGGGTTCTGTGCCGCCCTTGAGAAAAAATCAAAATTCCACCTTAAGTAAGAAACAGTCTTCTGATACATAATGTATTGCTGACCGGATAAATCAGCACACGTAGAATCGGCAAACTTTTTAAAAAGTCATTAAACGTACAAAAAAACCAAGAAAAACAACTAGCTCGAAAACCCAAACTAACCAAACCAAATTAATTATTTATTTTTTATTTTTATAATTGAATTAAATAATAAACTTTGTAATTTCTTAAAACGATGGGTAATCACTTTGTGGCGTCATTATTAATTAATTAATTAAAAAAATATATACTTTGTTCACACCACTTCATAAATATACATAAACATATACATGTTTCGAAAGCGATGCTTTCTTCATCAGAAGTATATATGTATTCTATAAACTCCTGATGAAGAAAGCATCGCTTTCGAAACATGTAGATAGATATCTGTATATGTATGTACGAGTATTATGGTCCTAGTATCTTATCCGTCGGTAAGTGAGACAACTACTATCACAAGATTTCGATATCTTGCAGATGTGAAAGGAGTTCAAATACATGATCATATTATGGAACACATTCGTCATTGTGAATTTTATTCAAACGTCAACTACAATTTTATCAAACCTATTAGCGTCTCTTTCTTCTTGTTCACTGTGTTTGTGCTTGCATCGGTCTTCCATTATATTAGAATCTCTTTATTCGTAATAAATCATACATTGTTTTACATCTCATTTATTTTATTGTTTTCATAGAGACTTTATAATAATAATAATAATAAATGTTTACTCCGGTATGTGGGAAGGTTAGTGCAGTCCCACACATTCCATATAAAATATACATGCAATAGTTATAAAAAATATACAAAATATGTACAAGAGTTTGAAAAAATAAAATAAAAAAGTTAAATAATATAAGTAGTATAAGGTGATACATCACACATAAAACAAAACAAAAAAAAAAATAACAAAAAAAAAAAAAATAAGTATTTTACTAAATAAGATTAGAATAACTCCTTAAGGGTGCTGCGGCATTTATATTGTGAGGGGCCAATATATTTGTCCAGTATGCGTCGATGCTGGAGGCTGGACTGAGGCGGGCTTCCATGATGAGGATATTCCTGGAGCTGTTTATTCTTTCCCTCACTCCAGCCACCCTGGATCTTATAAGGGCTGCAAAACCGGAAACTCGCCCCTCCGTGAACATACTGGAAGCACTGCAGTATCTGGGGAGGCCAAACATTATGCGGAAGGCGTTATTATACTGTACACGAAGTCTTTCCATACTACTCTTTTCCATACTATTTCCATACTCTTTCCATACTACTTTGTAAGCGTGCTTGTAGGTATGAATTTTACTGAAATTTATGATAACGGATGGATTTAAGGCTTTATTTCCCGCCCGTGTGCGCCACACATCTTGCTCATAAAGATGCGACACCCCTGGATACACCTCTTATCAGCCTTCAACCGCGCCCTTTGCCCTGGAGTATTCTAAATCGTGCCTTCGCGAGATCACGAGAGCCTCCCCCCTCCCCGCCCCTTTCCCTAACAACCCATTAAGGATTTACAAACAATCCCGTTGTACCATCTGATATATTTATTGACTCGTAATATCTTCCATGGTCGCTTTATTGCCTGCAGTGCCGAACTTAATACTATATTATACGAGTTCCCGGAGTGTTCAGTAATGTTCAAAATAGTCTCACTAACCGTAATGCTACCTTTATTGGGATATTATTATTGTGTACGTTGGTTCATGTTTTAATCGCATCACTGAGAAAATACGAGCCTCTAATGACTTACGAGTGTCTTATGAGTTTCGTGGTTGTAATTTCTGTGCGGTTGTCGAAGCTGTATTCAAAGCGCACAGCGTTGTCGTATCTGGTAGTCGAATCACATCCAATTTATATTCAACATTGTCTTCCGCAAAACATAAAGAGATACCATATATTATAAAGTAGTAATTTATAATAAATTAATGGATCTACAGACATGTTTTGAAAATATGATAATTTTGTTTGTAGTGTGTTCTATCCACTTATTATCCTGTTCCTTATAACTCTATCTATGATCGTGTTACTTACTTCTGTACCATCCTGCCCAGGTCTACGCACACTCCTAGCTTTGTGTATACCACTTAATCCTTAACTTATTTTTGTGTCATTTAAGATGAACTAACTAAAATTGCTCATTTACAAAGTCCTTCGTTTTTCTTTGACGTTATTCCACTTTGATGGCGAACTACCGTTAATCTTATACAAAATCGGAATTGCCATCTATCGGATAATTATTATGGGCTTTTAACTACTGTCGAACATTTTTAGAAGTTTATCGCAGAGGTACTGTTTTAAAATCGTCATCACTGCACAAATTAGATGTTTTTGTAGTTTCTGATACATACATACATCAAACATAAGTTAAATTAATATTCATGAATGAATTAAAATTTTTTTGTATTCATCACTTTATTAATATATACATATCAACATGTTTCGAAAGCGATGCTTTCTTCATCAGGAATGTATAGAATACAATATTCCTGATGAGCCAAGTATCGCTTTCGAAACATGTTGGTATGTATATATTGATAAAGTGGTGAATACAAAGTAATTTTTAATTCATTCATTAATAATGACGCCGCAAAGTAAATACCAATCTTTGGAGGAAATTATAAATTAATATTATATCATATCTATCTATCATAAATGAATATTCTATCAATACTTAATAACAACACACTAACCGGTTTCGGCTCATAAATAAACTAAAAGAGTAAGAGTTAAGATACGAATGCAATTAAAACAGTTTTACAAAAGAGACACAGGCAGGGGCAAATGGGTGCATTGAGATTCAACGTAAAGTTGCTAATTTACGAAAGATAATACTTTTGAGTTGGCGATACTAACAATTAAATATAACGAAACTCAACGAAACAATCTTCTTTCCTTTAAATAATTTTAGAAAAATAAATACAATCTTCCCTCCGCGACTTGTCAATCAGCAAAGTGCACATTTCCATCAGAGATGACCGAAATAAAGAAACCGGCAATCAGAAGGCCCTCTAACTTATTAATTGACTTTCTACGAAACAGTATAAATTTATTCATTCAATTTGAAAAAGTTTGTCTCTGGTATTGGCATTTATTATACTGTTAACCTCTAGTAGCTGGTTGTGGTTTGGCTCCCTGCTTCTATTCTGTGTGTGTACACACTGAACAGTGTACATATTGTACCGTCTCTACGGTCTCCGCAGTCTCGCCCCGGGCTGGCGATAGAATTGTTTCTTCCGTTCCCTCGATTTGTTTCGCCGACTCGCCCGATTTGCATTTCTCATTACGTGCCTTCCCGATGTCGGTGGTGTTTTAAGTTAGTCCTTGCGAAATATTTATTCCTGGGTGTTTTTTACCTCGGTTTTCTCACCGCTCGCTGGCTTCTGTTCCCCGCTCCACTGTGCGCCCAAAGCGCAGCCCGCCGCCTCCCGTTTGACCAATTGAGCGTGGGATTCATTACAATTGGTAAAATATTGCGGCATTTACGGCTGGGCATTCGCCGTTTGCATTCTTTCTCGACGAATACATATTTTAGTTCGAATTCCCTTTAATGGTTCATTGGATCGGCGAATTTTCAATTTTCCGGCGAAAGTATTTCCCGTTTCCGAGAACTAATTCCCTTCGTTTTATTCGATGTTTTTACAGACTTTTAAAAATATAGTTTTGAAGGTTACTGTTAACATAAAACTACTACTAGAAATATTTTTCCGGAACAACTCACTTAGAGATTTCACCGCAATGTTCAAGTGCGTTTTGTACAATTATTACTGTTATAAATTTAATGTTTTGGAGAGTAAAAGTTAACCCTTTACGCAAATCGTTATTATGGTTGATTTAATGTCGGTTATATTTTGAATCAATTACCCTCCACTCCTTTAATATTAAAATGTTTGTTAAAAAAAATTACGCTCTCACACAGGAGGCCTATATGAAAAATGAATTCTCTCGTAATGTCATTTTTGAGGATGCTCTGTGTAGGGTATTTTAATGAGAGGAAGTCCTGGGAAGGAGAAGGTATGAGGGGTTGGTAGGAATCTGTAGGTCAGTGTGTCCAGGAGTGACGGACGTATTAATTCATCCCACCCACTGCGGTGCAAGGCGGTGGGTCGAGAGAGTCTGGTGGGTAGACGCACGCCTTCAATACCTGGACAAACCTCACCCCTTGAATCCGAGCACCCCTGCTAAGTCACCTGCTGTAGCGAACCACCTGGGGTGACCTATGGCGGAGGTATTGGTTATCCAATAATGGTTCCCAGGGCGGCGGTACCCATACTCGCCTACCAAATTGAATTGTTTGTTGAAAAACAATCGCCGTTGGGAATAGAGATTGTCCACCGCCCACCTGCTACATAGGAAAATTCTCAACGTTCGCGGAGTGAAGATTACGAATTTGGTTAGCTCTATTTCTAAAGCTACGAAAACAAAATGAAACTCTCAAGTTCGTCCTCTTATATTCTTTAGAATTCAGAAGCAGCTGAATCTTTCGTATCTGCCGAGTAATTCCTGGGTAATTATGGCCAGAGCTGTCTTATTGAGCTAACTTGTCTTTGCATACGAAACGAGTCGAGCAAATAGGGGAGGACTCCGGGAAATTTTGTTATAAACCATTTGGTCGGAGTCAAACACTATAGTACATGTTAAAACATTTTTATCACATAATAATAATAATAGGTAAATGAATACTCCCTTTCTGTATATTCCCAGTGTCGCTTTCGAAATATGTTGATATGTATACATTAATAAAGTGGTATAATTTTTAATTCATTAATTAATGATAACGCCACAAAGTGAATACCAATCTTTTGAAGAAATTATGATAATAGGTGTTTATTTTGGTATGTGGGGAGATTAGTGCAGTCCCGCACATTCCATGTAAATCATACATACATAAGTTTATAAAATAAAATAGAATACTTTACACATAAACATTAAAAAAATATAGCCTTTAAGAGGAACGGCTGCGCTGCCTGTTTCGTAAATAACTTAATTTTGGATTTGAGGCCAAAATACCCATCCAAACTGAATGATACATATTTTTTTTAATTAAAGGTTTAGTAAATACCTAGTACGTATGAGAAGTATTGTATTTATTTTTGTTTTAAATTATGAAGTATAGGCCATGACAAATATAAAACAAAAAACCTTTTTTTTCGGGTCGATATTTTAAATTATATACCGAAAATTTGTGTTCCAACGTAAATTGGTCGTTTTTAATTTAATTTAAAGTCCACCATAATGCTTATTTTTATTTTTTTATATTTTTTATTTTACACTTCATTATATTTTCAAAGTAGACGGGGTAAAACTTTTTTTACATCACCGTTAGCCTCCAAATAATTGTTAAAGGTGCCGCTAAAATCGCGAAAAATCAATCTCTTTAATGGCCTATATTTCATAATGTAAGACAAAAATAAATAAATTACTTCTATTCCGTACTAGATATTTATTATACTTTTTGATGAAAAACATATCATTAGCTTTAGGTGTCAAATCCAAAATTAAGTTTTGTATGAAACAGGCCGCGCATCCGCTCCTCTTGAGGAGCAGTGGCATTTAAATTGTGAGGAGCCGATATCTTTTTATTCGTGAATACTGGAGGCTGGATTGAGGTGGGCTTCCATGATGATGATATTCCCGGAGGTGTTTATTATTTGCCGCATTCCTGCCATCCAGCATCTTATAAGGACTACAAAACCGCAAACTTGCACCTCCGTGAACCTACTGGTAGCGATGCAGTATCTGGGGAGGCCAAGCATTATGCGAGATGCGTTATTGTGTTAGACTCAACGTCTTTCCATACTGCTCTTTTGTAGTTTGCCCAGAGTTCGCACGTGTATAACGTTGCGCAGAAAGCAAGGAAGAGAGTCCTTTTCACAGCGGCACTGCAAAGGTGAAATCTTTTGCAGGATATGTTCGCTTAGAGCTCGTTTTTGCCATCCGATTACTGGTGATTATGTGTCCTAGGTATGTATTTATTAATTCCCTGTGTCACCTGCAGGATCCATACCGTTTAGGGTACCTGGAGGAAAACTTTTCGAGCCCTGACCATATCTTACGACCAACAGACCCGTTTTATTGGGGTTATAGAAGATGTTTGTTTATTCAGCAAACTAAATAAACTCTAACAATTATTTTTATAAACAATAATTATTAGCCTGAAACACTCATCCAAATTGAAAAAAACCTTCCGAGAAAAGATAAATGTCGCCGACAGCACTCGAACCTGCACCCTTCTGATTGCCGGTCAGATGCTGTACAGTTGAGCTACGTCGGCTTATCGCAAACCCGCCAAGTTAAATATTTGACAAGTCAAAGCATTTTTCACCAATAAAATGTAAACATAATTTGTCTCGACGCCATCTATTGAGGGATTTAGCCGTTACAAGCCTTTCTCATACTAATAAAGTTGGTTGTTTACAGGTGAAATATAATGAAAACAGTAATTATTGAATGAAACACTAGTATATAATGATTAACTTGGCGGGTTTGCGATAAGCCGACGTAGCTCAACGGTAGAGCATCTGACCGGCAATCAGAAGGGTGCAGGTTCGAGTCCTGTCGGCGACATTTATCTTTTCTCGGAAGGTTTTTTTTCAATTTGGATGAGTGTTTCAGGATAATAATTATTGTTTATAAAAATAATTGTTACCCTTTGCACAAAATGCACAAAAATCTTGTCTTAAAAAAAACTTTAGTTTATCAATTAATAAATAAATAAACTCTAATATTTGGCGTACTTTTTATCAACTTTCCTATTTCCTGTACAATTATAAGTACTTCCACGTCTTTTTGCTTTCCCAAGAGTAATATTATTATTAACTCCACTTCTTTCAAACCAACTTCCGATAGCAATTCACGTAATTTTATTGCTATCCTTACAAGTTTCAATGGAATAGAATGATGAACTAATAGTTTCATACTAAAACTTGAAATCGCTTGTAACTTATTATCATCGATCTTGCATTCGTTTAAAAGTGTATATTAGTCGGGTTGTCTATCGCTTGCCGTTTCACATGTTCCGTGCGCCCGGTGGCTCTGGTCGATGGGGCTGGTACCCACCCTTATAAATATTCATAGGCGGCGTTCAAACCTTCCCCAGCAGGAAAAACTCGCCTCAGAACTAGACCACTTTGCAGTTCAATAATTAAAGGTTGGAAAGTAAGACGGCACCGGGCGCTTTCACGGGGGAGCGGATTACTCCTGATCCGAGGATTTAGCCTTTTAGGACCGACCCATTTTTACATATCATTTTAGGGAGAATTACTGATACCCTGCACATAATGCTTTGTTGACGAAGGGTTGAATCCCCGAAGTGCTTAACAGTAGGGGTTGTACGAAGTCCGTTCTAAAACCTTGTCAATGTGGCTTGGTTTTTTGAACGGACCCTGCCTTGGCTAATGTTAAATAATAACATTTGCAGATATTATAAAACGATTTATATCTTTATATGTCTTTTGTACACGGTTGAAATATGTTCAGAAACGTACTTTTTGAAGATGTTTGAAAAACGTATCTACTCAAACATGGCGTTCAATAAAAAAAAATCGATCCTAAATATATTACAAGAAGTCACACTAGAAAGGATCTCCTTGTCCCAGCAGTTAGTTATACGGAAAAATATCAAAAGACATGTACATACTCGTATCTGGGACCGAAAATATGTAATAAAACTCCCCATAAATAAACATTAAAACATACAAAACGTCATACATCGGTCCAATAATAACCTAATGGTTAATTTACATGGGTAGAGGAGAGTCTGAAAAATTATGAAATGACGTCATTTAAATTTATTCGTAATATGCTTATTAGATATTAGATAGATTGAAGAAAACAATAATTACAAAATATTACTATGCGCATAACTGGAGCATTTGGTTTCTTAGAACATGCAATCTGCCTAGCTGGGAACTAAAATCGACTCAACAATTAATAGCACTTGTGCACATTTTAATTATTTTCAGTTGTTTTAAATATTCGTCATTTGTCATTAACTATTGTGTAATATTTTATACTTATTTCTATTATGTTATGTGCTGTATAAATTTATCAACGTAATGTAATAAATAAATAATAATAACAAATAAATCCTTGAGTTTAGATGCTTAAAAACTGAACCCATTATTATAAGCTAAGATCAAATCGCCATTCCTCAAACTCGATGCCGAAAAATAATATTTTTCTTCATAAGAATCGCTTCGAATTTACAAAAGAGTTCATGTTTATGAAAGAGGGAAAAAATTGCAGGAGAATTGAAAATTTCACTGGCGAATTTGCGTAAACAGTGAACGTGCATTCCGTAATAACGTTAATTCCATTATGGGATAGCATAGCTAACACCTTAATAAAACTGTTGAAACATTCGTTGGTCCTAGGTACGACGTTATTTAAAAGCATTTCTCACCACGTGGTGTTTTAGTTAGGGGTGAGTTGTGCGGTGTGTGGTAGCGAGCATAGAGGATTGCGGATGGGGGTGAGGAAGGAGAGGGGAGGGATGATGGATTAGAACCACCGGTGTGACCCGCCCGCGTCCATGACTGATGATCACCTCTCTTATCGCAGGCTGTACACACACGAGCTACCCCGAACTACCCAAACTACCCGAACTACCCCGCACTGCCGCACTACTACTGCTACTGCCTGCCACTTGATCTCTCCCCTTGTCTCACTCAACCCTTCTAGATTTCTGGGGCGATCGGAATCACGTCAATCATCTCACCTCGGATTATCATAATACATAATACTGTTACAATCGTTCTTTTCCGGTTGCGAGAGCGAAAGTGGCACGATCAATGACGAAATGGCAGAGTGCGTGCTGGGGATACCTTTCTGTTCTGATATATTGCCTATTAATTTATAAAACGCCCTTAGGGCTTTTATATACATAATACATATCGTGCAAAAGTGGGCACATTAAGTACTTAAACATTACAAAATGGTAGAAACTTAAAATTAAGAAATTTCAGGTGCCTTCAAAACTACGACTACATAATTATTTTTGCTTTTAACAAGACGGAGATGTTTTGAATTTTGAATAGGTATGTCGGAAGGGTCTGTATAGGCAATAGGTATTGAGAAATTCGGTGAAAACTGTGCATAATAGCATGGTAGATTCATTTCAACTGTAAAGGTAATATGGATGTACCTTTCAGTGGCTAAGTTGATATCGGGTCTGGGTCCCATCCAGACGTCGTGAGTTCAATTCCTCGACTGGCTGAGTTCTCCGTCACAACACAAGCAACGTCTTCCGCTCAGTGTGAAGGTAATAGGTGATCTTCAAATATTGTTGGGCTATTCGTAACCCGGGAACGATTGTGTTGATTCTTTAAAAATAAAATAATGTTTTAAATTCTGAAAGTGACGTGAACTTTAGCAAGTCCCAAAAAAGTTTGTTGAATCACTAAAGAAATATTTTTTATCACCTTTTGAAGCTCTGTTTACTAATAAAATCCACCATTTTTAGAATACAAAAAAAGCTTCATTCCTGGAGGGAGCGGTCGGTTTGATTTGGGTAGTTCCACAGAGTACAGAATCCGCTCTCAAATGGGAAATTATAGCAGAAATAATATTTTCCTAGCCATTTGGTTAAGCTTCTGTTTTTATTCGAATTTCTCGTTTTATCGCTGTTTTTTTTAACATTCCTTCTATGAAATACACCAGAATCGAATAAATAAACACAAACCTCTGAAGTTTGTATAGGTATTGGTAAATTTGTCATATTTTTTATAATATAATTTTTTATTATTATTTGTTAAGGAGATGCAAAACAGTAATCAATAAAACAATATTAAAATATTATCTATAGAAATCCCCTCAATCCATCCTAACTTCTTCTCTCACGTAAACTAGTCGCTGTGACGATATCAGTTTTTAATAATGTTTTATAGGTCGCGCAACTAGGGTTGGCCCAAAAACACACACTTAGGATTGTGTGTATTAGAGCATATGCATATACTTCCGACAGTGGTGTCCTTGGGAAACGTCACTGAGAAACAGACTTTTATCTTGTTTACGCGTGCTTACTTTTCTTAACCCTTACCACTCCATTATTTTTTTAATATTTGTTGTCAGCCAACTCTAATTTAAATAATGTCAAAATATTAATTTATTGATAGTGAAACAACAACGGAAAACAGTCAAAATCTTATTAAAACGTGAATTTAAATGTTTTTTATCGAATAATCACAAGAAACAACGTCACGTGTCAAGTTTTGCGCGCGAAAATACACCGCGCGCGCACAGCCGCTAGCCGACAACTGAGTTGTAGCGTACAAATAGTGATGTCGGCTGGCACCCGACAAAGGAGAACTAAGGGTTAAGGAAAATGGTACGTTTTCGAAGAAGGGGGTTGTTTTTCTTGAAAAATTTTACAATGTGTTCTTTTTATTAAATTAAAAATGATTTTTTCTTCAATTTGACTGGATATATCTTTTCAGAAGTCGAATAACATGTTTTAAACGTGCTGTACACGAGTACAAGAACTGCAAGTGACTTTAAATCACTAGAATGTTTAAGAACACCGTACACTTATTTGATTGTCTCGGTCTATTAAATAAAATTATTAATGACAGCCCGGAAATTGTCGCCAAAATAAAATTACACCTGCCGACCAGAAAAACGAGACAAATTGTTACCTTTTTCTCCGACAATTTTAAAACAAACTACTAAACCACACACCTATAAATCGACTGCATATTTTCGGTAATAAATTTGGGAACGTTGTCGACATATTTGGAGATTCCGTATTAGTGCTGAAACGAACTCTACGTAAATAATTTGCTGAAATATACGAGTTTTCCTGTTCTTTTTGTAATTTTTTCACTATATATTTTTGGTATTTGACACCGTTTCCGTACCTAATTAGCTAACGGTATTTTTTAATTATTAAGAAAATATTTTTTTTTGTAATTTCACATGTGCATAATGCTTTTTAAATCAGTTCTACCCGAATATACTTGCAATCTTGATAGTGTCTCGGATATACCTATCCGATTTTTATTTATATGGCACACCTACTGATTTTTCTACATGTCTAGAGAGAATATTCATAAAATTTTGCTTTATTATTTTTGATCTTTGTCATTACATACATAAGAATTATTGATTACATATTTTTCACATTATAGTCTATGCCTTATTCTTTATATTATATTATGTAAAAGCCGAGATGCATTTAGGATAGAAAAAAATAAAATAATAATAATAATATAATAATATTTATTTGAAACACACATTATTTTACAGAAATATTTAAGAAGGCTTTGACTGTCCAACTAGGAACAAATCCCGTTTTAGGACAGTCAAATTGATAAGTTTAGTTCATATTAATATACATATACATGAGAGAATATAAAAGAATATAAGTAAATTTAAGAAGAAAAAAAAAAAATTTTTTTTTTTTTTTTTAAGTATGTTACATTTTTTTTTTTAAATTTAATGTACTGTATTTTAGATTAATAATGAATAACATATGTGTTACATGTGTTATATATGTAAATAGTTTTTTTAATTATTATTACGCCACTAAAATATTTTTAAAACCAGTAGCCATTATCTTAGCATCATTGTGAAGAAGATATTATTTTCTCCCGGCTGTTCTCTGCTGCATTTGAAACGTGTATTTACAGAAAATCTCATTTTAATCCATTTTCTTCTGCGAGCCATGGCGCCGCGTTACAAAGAGCGATACGATGTTATAATCACGTTTTGTTATATCGTGCAAATATCACGAGTCTTGTATCTTATAACAAGCAAATCTGAACGAAGTTGTACAACATGTCTACATATTATTATGAAAACCGTTCTCGGCGTGACTACAGCGCCCAAGCGATTGGCCAAATCTTGCAACATGTAGTATTTAATTTTATTTATTTTTTATATAAACTCCACGCCAGAGGCCCAGAGGAAAATAATTTCTCTCATGGCCTATGACATCTTTGAGGATGCTGTATGGATAGACTTTTTGAGGAAGGGAAGGAGTGAACATGTTGTTGGAGGGAGGAAATACAGAGGCCGGCAAATCGTTCCACATCCGGGCTGTTGAACTCAAGAACGTGTCGTAGAAACGACCCGTCTTCATGTGACAAATGTCAGCCGCGTACAGATGTTGGACGCGCGTTTGGCGTGTTTCCGGACTATGCACCGGAGCCTAAGCGATCAATGACGCTAGTCCTTCAAAGTATGTTCCATTGAAATACCGGTGGAACAACGACAGCACCTGACGCTTCTAAAGATTGCAATCCGTTTGTTAAGATAGGGGAATCTATCAAACGGAGAGCCCGTTTCTGCAGAGTCAAGGGTTTTTTTCAGGTATGTTGGGGTTCCAGGCCAGTGGTGGCTACAAAATTCACTAGTGGGGCGTACTTGCGATTTGTGATTTGCGATTTGCGATGGAAATCATATTGGGAAGATTGCATTGGGTGTATTCGTCGCCTTTCCCAAGGTCACGATGAGGGGTGTTTGAGAAACTTTCGGCAAGAGAACTAGGATGTTTTTATAATTCCCATAAATAATTAATAAATTAGTTATTTTATAATCTATCGTTACCGTTAACCCGGGCGTTTATTGTCATTAAATTATGTGAAAAAACCATATAATTTAACCGCCTCACTAGTCGATATCTTTTCTGATACAGGGAACAATAATTTTATTATAAAAAAAAAAATATATATATATATATATTATTTATTTATTTACATAGTACATTTTATTACAAATGATATAGTAGGTTACAGTACCTATTACTTATGTCCGTACAATATGTTATTTAATTTTGTCTGAGAATGCTTCTTA
>JAHDVE020000797.1:0-18009 GCA_022606495.2 Halesus radiatus
ATTCTACCAACGCGTGCCGCTAGTGTGGCATGTTGACATCTCAACGTATGGGAAATGACAGGAGCTGGAGGTATTGTTATATTTCTACGGTATTTGATTATGGTAAATATTTTTATCGTAATTGAGAATAATGAAAACCATTAAAAATTTTGTTGCACTGTCAAAAAAGTTATTTAATTCCTGGACACATTGACCCCCAGATTCCTACCCACCCCTCATACATTTTTCCTCCACAGAACTTCATCTCCATCTTTTTCTTAAAAAAAAAACTCTTCACAGTATCCTCAAAGATGATATATGCCCTGAGAGAAATTATTTCCCTCAAGCACTCCTACGTGGATTTAACCCAAAAAGCGGTATAAAGTTTTAGTTTGTTGTCATTATACTCATTGAGATGGAATTCCACCAAGTACTAAGAGTTTCAAAAACGTTTTAATACATTTATCGTCTTTGCCCCCTTTACAGAAGGTCAATAGTGGTCGAAGTTACGTCGGGACTATGAAATTTAACCTCTAACATCATCGAAGGTCAAGAGGAAGGCCATTGACTTGTTTAGGTTACTGATTCACCCGAACGAATTGTATTGTTATCGTTATCTTGTTATCGAATTGTTATCATTGTTACGAATACGAATTAATGTCAATGAATCGTGCTCGACTATTTATAAAAGGACAGCTCAATCATTTCCATCGCAGTGCGCAAACAAAGTAGTTTCACGCCTACACATTGTATGATGGCGTAATTCGGTATTCTCCCTTAACGACCGCCCATCATCCGAAGCATTTAACTACAATAACTCCGAATCTCTTCACAACAGTGCCGCTCGGCGTGATGCAGCGCACTTGGTACCCGTGACGCCGGCACCGTTAGTTAACACCAGGCACCTCGCTGACACCCCTTGTTTGCTCCACGGCTAGAGCTAACAGCGAGCAGCTAACATGCCGCCCTGGCTGGCCGTGATGGCTGCGTTGTAGGGGGCTATTCCGCTGAATAATGTGCCACCCCATTTTAAAGTTATTTGTATTTACAAAGCAGACGAAATAAGCATTATTAATTAACGTTTTGATAATTCTTATTCGGTGTTAATTCCTGTCATTAAAAACAATAGATATATTACCCAGTAGGTATTAAAATTTCATAGAAGCATTATACCTAAGTGAATTGAAAAGTAGTTTGTAATTTAAAGGTCTATTCACATCTACCAGAACCGCGCAGTGAAGAACAGTACATTGCAGGAACCGCACAGACGCGAGTATGTCTGTCAACTGTGCGTTAGCGTCCGCCACAACATGTTTCAGAATTTTATCATTCTATTCCGATATTTGTTATTATTTTATAATCTATATTCCGTGACCAATTTAATCAAATTTTCGTTGTCCATCTTCTTTGTTTTCGGGGACGCAAACAATAATAATAATGTTTTTATTTCAGCAGAACAAAGCGATGAGTGCAATACTATGTCCGCCAAATAAAAACGAATACATTTAAAAAATAATAAAAAATTACAAGAGTTTTGCTATGTATACATTGAACAGCACTAGGGACATTGGTCCGCCTTGTCTAACGCCGCACTTTAATTGATCTGCTTCTGATGGGCTATCATTCCATCTGATAAAGTTTTCCTGTTGATTGTACCATATTCTCAATATATTAACAATTTGCGTTGGTACTTGTCGTTCGTTCAGGTTTTTCCACAACTTATTATGACTAACTCTGTCAAAAGCTTTGCTCAAGTCTAGGAAGCATGCGTATACCGTTGTTTTTCTGGCTTTATAATATTCAATTGTTTGTTTCATACTATACTCGTATATGGCTGTATCAGTAGAGCAACCAGCTTCCATTTCAAGTCCATTTGGGAGTCCTCTGTATTGAGCTTGTCTTCGGTTAAGTGTAAGATGACTTTTTCAAAGATTCTTGAAGTTATTGTGGCAAGAGATATGGGCCTGTAATTAACGGATGCTGTCAGGTCCAATTGACGGCTATTGGGGATCAGTATTATTATGGTTTCGGACATTTCTTTCGGAATGTGTCCGAGTCAGATCGTGGTAGTGAAAAGAGAGGCGAGCAGAATTGTTACGTATTCCCCCGCATGTTTTACGTGTTCTATGACAAGTGCATCGTGACCTGCAGATTTACCTCCTACCATGTTGCGTATTGCTCGTTGGATCATCTCAGATAAGATGTCGATGGACGACTGTTCTTCTGGTTGATTTGTTGGTGCATCTATCTGTTTATCCATTATTTGCGGTTGAAATGGCGAGGAGCAAAAAGCATTTCTAAAAACTTCCGCTATATCATTATTTCAGATTTTCCATCAATATGGTTCGGTGCGGTATGTTTTGCTTTCAATACAGTAAAGATGGCGGTGCTAACAAGTACTGTCAAAATATTCTATCCAGCAATATCAGCCTGTGCTGGCCCCTGCATGCGAGGATACGTTACGCTTACGTTCGCTGTAATATGAGTGTGTGTATAGATAACGTAAGCAATTAATATTGTTGTGTCCGTTCTGCACTGCGCGTTACGTAGACATTTAAACACCGACTAGATTTTTCTGATACCATAGCTTTCCTGGGACTGTGGGTATTCATCAAGTAACTATAAGAGCATCTCCAAATAATACAAAAAAAACGTAATTTAACCTTTCCCTTACGGTGCTAAAATAAAAACGCGTGTTCCGGTGTTGGTTAGTCAGTACACAATAAAAAAATTAGCGATTTTAAATCGGAAAAATAATAATATTCATAGCTAATTAATTAATAATAATTGAAGCGAAAAAAAAATAATAATTGAGATTTATTTGCTGAAAACATTAAAAAACCTTTTTTGTTTTTCAATTTATTAATTTTTTTATGTTATTATTAATTTCTGCAAACTATTTGTGTTTTTTTTTATTATTGTGACAGGTGTTTCCAAAGCCATTTTCAAAAAAATATGTATGTTCAATATTTATTTATTCACAAACTTAAATAACATAATCAAAACATAACTCTGCTCACTAGCTCACATTATTTAATCAAGTACTCGTTTTCTCATTTCTGTACCAAATTTTGGAAACCAATTTAAATTTTTTATAGTCCAGCAATTACGCTAGCGAAATTAAGTTGAAAACTCTTTCAGAAATCTTTTTGGTACCTAAATATCATTAATAAAATCACAATATAGCTATTTTTCACTTTTAATATAAAATCAAAAAACAAATCTATGTAAAGCGTTTTGCTATTATCGGCATAACAAAAATCATAATAATTTTAGATGGCTAAAGATTACACCGGGAAGCGTTGGTGACACTGCCGTAACTTAGCGATTACTCAGTGTGATTGGAAAATTGACCATAAATGTTGATACAGTTTACACAAAGCGATGAGCAGTCATCACTCTTTTTTAATCGGAGGAAAGAGCAGTGTTTAATTTGCGATCAAATTCAATTCATATAGTCAATAATATTTCGCAGCCGTCGTAAGACATATTGTACATAAACTTAATATAGTCAATAATATAGTCAATAATATTTCGCAGCCGTCGTAAGACATATTGTACATAAACTTAATATAGTCAATAATATAGTCAATAATATTTCGCAGCCGTCGTAAGACATATTGTACATAAACTAAGCGATATTGGCCAATAGGTATTAATAATATTTCGCAGCCGTCGTAAGACATATATTGTACATAAACTTAATATAGTCAATAATATATCAATAATATTTCGCAGCCGTCGTAAGACATATTGTACATAAACTTAATATAATAATAATATAGTCAATAATATTTCGCAGCCGTCGTAAGACATATTGTACATAAACTTAATATAGTCAATAATATAGTCAATAATATTTCGCAGCCGTCGTAAGACATATTGTACATAAACAGATTTTTCAAAAATTTGACTAGCAATTTACTGCTATTAGCGATAGTTCATTAATTTGACAGATCTCTTTCCGTAAAAGAAACAGAAGAGGAACAAAATAACAATTATTACACACGAAGTTCTGTCTGCCTTGTTAGGGAGTCTGGAGGGAAATCTCCGCGAGTATCATTTATCTTCCTTATAAACACTTTACTTCTTTGTTTTACTACCGGAGTCTCCCCAACCCCTCTACCCTCTGCCCTCCTCAACTTCCCTACACAAAAGGAGATTATTCCTTTGCCACGTCGCGGGTTTCTCAATTATTAAATCAACGCTGGAGATAAATAAAATAAAACACATAAAATTATGTTTGGAAAATTCATTTTTTATGACCTACGTGGGAAATCGGTAAGCCACATGGCTCTGGGCCCAGAGATCTCTAGTGGCGTGGGCGAAGTAGACAGTTGCATGGCATCTTATAATTAACATTAAATATAAACTAACTATCCATCACGCCGTTTCTCCGCAAAGGAACAACTCGGTCCTGGCGCACACTCCTTGCTTAATTTACATTCATACATTGTATCAAACATTCTCTTCTGTTATACTGACTTGTGACATGGCCCGACTCAAGTGTTTAGTTCACTTGATTGTGCCATGTCTTCCTCGTGCGTTCTCGACTTCTTTTACTATTCATATTCGTGTCACATATTCCCTTTACAGTTCTTTCTCCGTTCATTCGCTCTACATGCCCAAACCATCTAAGATTCCCTTTTTTAATCTTACTCGTTACACCTGCATTATTTGCGAATCTCAACATTTTGTACATGGTCTTACGTTTTACTACACATACACCTCAAGGATCTCATTTCTACAAAATTCAGTCTACTTTCATCCTTCCTCTGCAAGTTTAATGCCTCACTGCCGAGCATCAGTGTTGGTATCAGTACCCATTGTGGACTGCTAGCTTCGCTTCTTTAGTTTGTGCCAACCGCGTATAGTCCTTCATTAATGTAGTTTCCTGCATTCACCCTTCTTTCAATATACCTACCAGCTTATCCATCTCCCGTCAACATACTTCCCAAATACACAAACTCATCCCCTTGCTCCAAGTATTCATCATTCACAAATATATTGCACATTGTTTTCGTACTTTTTTATTTCGTATTTTTTTCACTTTCAAGCACCATGACTTCAAACTTATTTAAATTCATCATTAAATCATTCTTCATATATACTTAGTTCATCCTAGATACGAGAGACTATTTGTAGGTCTTCCATACCGTTAGCAATCAGTACCGCATCATCAGCATACAACAGGCAACATACTTTCAGATTACTCATAATAAAAACAAAGTTTCTAATACTGCATACATCAGTGGAAGATAATCTCTCTCAGTATCACTATAGTGAATGACCACTATCCAGAAATAAAAGAATACTTAAAGTGGATTTAATCTTGTTTGGTGACAAATTAATTTCTTATATTTTCGTAGAAAGCAATTACTTTGTAGTTTGACATATTTAATAAATAAAACAGACACTTTGTTTTTCACGACTAATTTATTTTTAAGTTTTGTTTAGTTTTAAATGTTATCCTGATGATGCTTGAGATAAGCGAAACCGGTTGGTGTTAATTTAAAAATAAATAAATTAATGATTTAAAACAGACTGTTTGTTTTATTTTTTTAATTTTATTTCGTATCCCGAAAACATACAACGAAGTTGCACTCCCGAGACTTATTCTGGGACACGTTATATCTATAATTAGCCAGGTACTTCCCAACCTTCATCTTTCCTTATCCTCCCCACTCCCTTCAGCCTCACAACTTACTTCTCTTGAAGTTACCATAGATCCACTGGCTGCTGAGTCTTTTAAAAAAATCCATTACAAAATTCGCTTAATTTGCGTTCAAAATTTGTTTGAGGGCTTTTAATGTGTCAGCAAAGGAATTAAAACTTTTGAAATCGATCTATATTAAAAATAATACATATCCCACTCACGGAATTTAATCCGATAGCCTATGGGATTTGAAAGGGAGAGCTTTTGGGGATTTCCAGTGGAACAACCATTTTGTCTCCCCTAATTACATAAGTCAACCTTTCAACTCTTTTAATAGGATTACAATCTTCTAAATTTTCATTTGAAACTTTTCATTTCTTTGAATCGATTCTCAGAAAGGATTTCCGCCCAGTGGAAAACTGGTTATTAGATCAAATTTCAGCAACGATCTATTCTATTTAAAATATCCAAAGTAACCTTTTCAGAAAGAAAGGCTATCCCTTTTAACAACATTATTACTTAAAATGGTCCATGTTTGCTTCCTTGAGGTATGCCACAATATTAAAAGATTAAACAAATGTATGTTTTTCATAGCTCTGCTACGCAATTTTAAATGTTTCCGTGAATTTACGTCACTGATCTTAAAACGATTGACAATTTCAACATCTCATTGACGGAGGATAAGTAAGTAAGTAAGATAAGATAAATAGGTGTATGGACATTTTATATTGACCGTCTCGGGGTGCTTAAGATGTAATATTGGATAGAAAATAAAATTTTAACCAACCCAGGTTGGTAAATCTTCCCTGTAAAGCTGAAAATCTGACCTCTTGCGTCATGGAATAATCACAGGTTATTCTTAATATTTCTTAATCAACAAAACTATCATCAGCTTGCAACATCAATTCAATAATGAACTTCATAATGGAGAATGAATTTACAATTAAAAATTTGGTTGGTCCATATTACAAAAATGTTCAATAAGGATAGTAACATTTAGTCACGAATATTTTTTTGAGTAATGTCTTCGCCTTTTGTATAGTGGCCTTTACGTTCAAGATATTACTGTGATATTGGAATGGCGGAACTTGCTAAAACTCCTACAAAATCACGTGCTTCTTATGCAGGTGGTGACAAGGTCGAAATTCCCGCTTAACGATGGCTGCATGTTTTGATTTACGAAAAAAAACGTGACCAAATATAATTATAAGCATAAATATAAAAATGTTTTACGGTCATTATCTAAAAAAACTTAATTTACCACAAATAAATAGTAGAAAATTTTGCGCTTTAAACATTTTTTTTAGGTCTGATACTTTATTTTTTTCCAGGCTTATAAAAAAATACACCAAAAAATTGAACTGTTATAGAAAAGGCCAAAGTGTGTTCTACTTGCAGTATTTAATTACATGATCTATGGCATTTCTAGGCCATCAAATTCTCAAACAGAAAACACCCGATTTTGTATTACTTCTCATTGCATCGGTTTAACACAATGTATTTATCTTGGATGACAGGTGACGATAGAGAGAAACGGGCAAACTTTGTACGCTTTAATAAATATCTGTTTGTTTTCCTTCTTTCATAATGTCTTTTATAAAACACGCTGTTCGTTACATTTAGTCAGTCCCCATATGCTGTGTATTCACTATGTCAAATCTCTAAACACATGTAAAATAAAACTTTTGTCAGCTTTACGTCACTGGGTAACAAAATAGAAAAAAAGGTCTTAAAAGAGTGGACAAAGTTTCTGGTCGCATTATACAAGTGAAGACTTCATTTTAGTTCGTGGCTTTTCACTTTGATGGATAACATTTTCTTTTCGTATAAGTTTCTTTAGAAGGTTGGCATCAGGTTAACATAAGTTTCCATATAAGATTGCCTTTTCGCAAAGTATCTAATCGAAGCAAATCACTACTTCGATAGATTGGCCGGATGATTTTGAGAGCGAACATTTTAGGCTTCGACGGTTTGGCAAACGTTTGCGAAAACCATTTGCAAATGGGAGTTCGGAATTTTTTGTAGGTATTTTTTTGGTTGAAAAGTACCTATCTTCTCAAAATGATGTCAGCGAAAGAGAAATATACAAGTAAAATGATTTTGGCGCACGTACTAGAACACATAACGTCCAGTGCGTGGTTTTGTGTTATTTTAGATAACAATAAAACAAATAAATTTATGCCCATTCCATAATTAATAAAAATACGTAATATTTGCAAATCGTTTACTATTTGGAATATGGACCTTATTTTGCTAAACAAGTTCTTAGTAGTGGTGTACAGTACATAATGGCTGAAAACTGTGCGAAAAACAAACTATAAATAGGAAAAGAAAAACATTAAAATGCCACAAATTTCTGTTATGAGAATATGTGCAAACATTTTTTTATTACAATCGTTCTACATTGATAAATTGCTTCTTTTAGACAAATTTGCAGCCTGACACTTGACTGAGTCAATTTAGTTTTTTGTGGGATATATTACGCGAAACCACGCCTCCGAATACCTCTTTAACTTAAACGCTGTGAAATAGTAATACTGTACAACTAGTAATTTATGCACAATAAAAAAATATCTGTTTTGAAATTCCACTAAAGGTTTTTACCCTTTCCAAATATTGACAATTTTCAAGACTAACATGAACAAAGCTTTTTGAATTTCCGCCATCTGTGGAGGATAAAATAAATTTACAAAACTTTGACTGAAGAAAATTATTTCCTCTTATCTTAAATGAAAATTTGTGGATGAATTATCAACCTCTTCCCTTTTCTATGATTTTATCAATTTATCAAGCTTTCTAAGTATTTCCTACTACTATCTAAATGGGTTTCATTTCCGTATTGTCATATTGTAAAATATTTTGATGTAAGTTATAAAAAAATGTGACAGTTTAAATAGAAAAATATGTTAAAAATTAAGCACAGCCCATGTTGGATCATAAAGAGCAATGCACGCCAATGGTTCTAAGTAATCAGATTTGAATAGCTAGCACCACCCCACCCCCTTCATCATGGTACTCTAAAAATGTACACATCTTAACGATAAAAGAGAAACCTGTTAATCTATCAAAATTAATCTGTGCTGATTTACAATTAATTAATATAAAAATAATATATAGTATATTTGCGCACGTTCCAGAGTGGAAGATACTCTTAGTATCGCCTTGGTGAAAGACCACCATTCAGAATTGAAACGTTGTTTGAAATAGCTTTTAGTCATGTTTGGTGACCAGATCTGAATAGCCAGGTATTTAACCACCTTCCTCTTCCCCTTCTTCTTTCACTCCCCAATACCTTCAGCCACACAATATTCCTCAATTGGGAATGCCATAGTCTCACTGGCTCCAGACAGTTGGGAGCAGTTGGGACTCTTGTGCGGTATTCATATAAAAAAAAAGAAGAAAAAAAAACCGCAAAACAGTCTCGAACGATGATCTCTGGCATCACGATATTTGAGAAGCTTTTCTGTCTGAAATATATCAACGCTATATATTATTTCGTTTTTATTGGAATAACTCATTGAAGTTTATAAACCTAATTGTGTTATTTTTTTCGAATCATTGAAGGAAGATAACATTAACGAATCTCAAATGAAATTGTAGAAAACGTCAACAGATGTTGAAAATTGGATAGGTATATCTGAGACACTATCTAGAATGAAAACAAATTCGGGTAGAATCTTGCAGTCAATATAGGAAGATAGTATCCAAAATATATGGGAAGCAATTGAAGATGATAATATGAACAGTTCTAAAATTGAGGTATGATATCGATACCAATAACGAAGAGTAATGAGATGGCAGTAGCGTAATTGACTAGATTTTGCAGAAAACGGCGCTATACAAATTACCAAATTTTTATGCTTATTAAAAGAGTACAAAATATCTGAAAAAAACCCTTGACTTTGTGCAGAAACGCACGATCAATTTGATAGATTCGCCTATCTTAACAAACGGACTGCAATCTTTGGAGCATATACGTCAGGTGGGGATGCTGTTTTTATTCTACTGGTATTTTAATGAAAGATGCTCTAATGAACTAGTGTCATTGATCCCTTCGACACCGGTGCATAGTCGGGAAACACGCCAAACGAGCGCCCAGCATTTGCACGCGGTTAACATTTGTCACATGGTCGCTTCTGCGACTAGTTCTTGTGTTCAACAGCTCGGCTGTTGAATGATCGGCCGGACTCTGTTTTTCCTCCATCCATCCTACAATATGGTTCTCCTCAAGACCCAGGTTCACTCTTCCATATCCTCTAAAAGAATTTCCACACAGTATTCCCAAAGATGATATAAGCCTTGATGGAAATTATATCCCTTAGGGCCACCTGTGTGGAGTTACTGTAAAAATAAAAATTACAGCGCAGGTCCCAGATAGACTGAGAGGTCCTGGGTTCAAGCCTCAGATGCGACTGTTACCGACTGTTTATTTTCGCTTCGTTTGATATATGAGATTCTATTCAATGATTTAAAAAATTACAAATTATTTTCAGCAGGCATCTAAATTACTATCTTGACCATATTTGATGTATTCAATGAGAAAAAAAAGGTAAAACTAAGTCGTTGTTTACTTAGATGAGATCGGATAGTACTCGAAACATTCCTATGTTTTGTCTTGTAAATTCCTATCTGCATGCTCCTTGCTTCGTTTTTTTTTCTTCTATATAATCAGTATATTTAATACGATCAAAGAACAATGGTTTTTGCATACGCGCTGACCTACATGTTATATTTTTAATCATTTTTGTAAATAAATAAAAAAAACTTGTACACGAATCGCATTCAAAAGCCCATTCAATTTCACGCCCCTTTATTTCGCATCCTTTATTTCAATTTCCAAAAAACCAAAATGTACGATGCTCCTAATGATATTTATGCTGGATTATTGCTTTTCCGGGTCCATAATCCAACTTCACGACACTCTTTATTAAATATGACACTTCCCCAGTATCTCCGCGTCTCCAGGTAAGAGGCCCTAGTCCCGAGGCCCCAAGGACCTGGAACCGACCCCCAGACTCCCCTCGCGTCGACCCTTCTCACAGTTGGTCTGCGAATATATAAAATATATTTGCCGACGGGAAACATCTCCCCGTTTCTTGTATCAACCGCGCAAAAATAATATGACAAAACAAAGCTTCCAGAAAATATTGAAAATATTTTAGGATACACATTTCTCTCAGATTAGATGACGTGAATATTTTTTAGAGAAATGCAATGAAAGCATTTTCTGGCAGTAGTAAATTATTTATATTAAATTTGTACAGCGCTGGTTAATTATTTCGGTTTACATTTCTGGTCCCCAGTGAATGAAACATTTAAAAACGATTATATTAATTTAATTAATCGGGGATCTATACATTAATTTGTGACAATTGTAACGTTTTTTTTAATATGAAAGACTTTTAGAAATTTTAATACTTCAGTTAAGGAGTACCTAAGATGTTCGAGTAATAATAATTATTCCGATTGTCCCAATCGTATTTTGGAAACAAAGCATTCAGTTGACATAAATAAAGATTTAATATTTTTACATATAAATAGTTCACAATTAGATAAATTAGAAATTCTGGAGATGTGAACAAGTGTGGTCAATTGAATATTACAATTTTTTTTGAAAAACTTATTGAAACTAATAAAACTCTCACTGAAGAAAATATTAACAACTCTTAAAATGAAACATTGTCACAGTACAGAGAACCTCTCGTTCCGTTACGTAAGCACATTTGTATTGGCAATCTTAGTAAAGTTCATCAAAAGATCTAATATATAAAATATCCCCTACTAGCTCTTCTCAGGGTAGATGGATGTATACGAAAAAGTGATACATCCGTCTTTTAATCGTGTTGTCAGTTCGTTGATGGGCGATTTTCGAAATTACCGCTTAGTTACCATTAATAAAAATAAATACATATAAATAGATAGATAGATAGATAAATAGATACATATAAACAGAAATAGGGAATTCAAAATAAAAACAACTCTCTTTTGCTATATAAATACCTGGTAGGCAGGCGTATATTTGATAGCTGAATTTAAAGGCTCTAGGAAAAGCTTTAACCTTTCTGTGGACGCCTTCGGGTTATTAAAGGATAGAATGAATTTGAATGAGTTTAAATGATTTCAGTTTTATCTAAAAGCAAAAGGGAAATAAATAACTAAGAAAATTGGAACGGAACCCGTTGTTGAATGCAGGGGCTGGCGACAGGTAGGCAGCGGACAGGTCGGCTCTCCAGACAAGAATGACTGCCCTGTCTTCTCCACCGCTCCCTTGTGGTCGCTTTCCCCCTCCCTCCCCTTACCAAATGGAGCGGAGAAATACTTATCATAGACAACTAATGTTTATTTATGGTTAATTCCGGATCGCGGTTTGTCAACCTTAGTTGTTAGGGACTCGCTTCATAACACTATGAAACCGAAAAGATACAGAAAATAAAAAAGTTTCCGGCTGCAGCTAAGACTCGAACCATAACCAGTCATGGTCTATCAATGATTAAATATTACAATGAGGTTTATGAGTTTCAATAAGTTATTAAAAATATATATATATATATATATGTGACTTGTAGAAAAAGGCAACAGATATCCCATATAAATAAAAATTGGATAGGTATATCCGAGACACTATCTAAAGATTGAAAATAAATTGGGGCAGAATCTTATAGTTATTAAAAGGTAGCAGCCAAAAAATATATGGGAAATAATTGAAGATGATATTGACACTTCTTAGAAGTCGAAGTCGAGTGATACCAATAAAAATGACGTGGAGGATTGGGGTATCCGTAGCTCAGTGGATTTGAGTGCAAGGTCCTGGATAGACAACGAGGTCCTACGTTCTACTCCCAGCTGCTTCTGTTAGCTTTTCTTTTCTGTATTTTTTCTATTTCATGTTTCATTTTGAGAGTTGTTAATATTATCTTCAATGAATTAAATTAAATGTTGTTTTCTTTTTTAAATGGCCATCTATTAAATTTATTTTCACATCAATACCTACAGTGGTTTTTTTTTGTCATTTTGATACCTTGGTTGTTCATTGATTTTGTTTGAATTTCTATTTTCTAATATAAATACGAGTATAACTATAATTTTGTAAATTTTATGAATTTATTTTTTGATTAATACCCAATTATTAATCTCTCCCCACTTATTGTAATTTTTGCCCATGTTTACAGTTTGTCATTATGCTTTCATACCATTATGCATTACATCCTGAAGAGGGAACCGTTAGTTTCGAAATATGTAGACACTTATTTATTAAGTAGTGGTTTAAACAAATCGTTTTTATTATATCATTTTCAATTAAGCCTCAGTTCAATAAGGTTGCTTATTTTTTAACATTCTTCAGCGATGATACGTTTTTCTAATTTACCTTCAACTGTATGGTTTATTTGAGCGTAGATCGCTAGAAATTTAAAACAGGTGGCATAATGTTTGTAATAATGGCTATATCTACAATTATTAATGCGAGTCCATTCAATGGGGCGTATTTTTTTAAGCGCCTTATTTTCCAAACATTTTCGGCAAATATCCTTCAAAACCTCTCCCGGGCCTCCTTCAAATCTCAAAAATCTGTCTGATTAATGACCTTAAACCGCCAGTGTTTTAAGTTAAACACCCTTTCAACATTCTTCTACCCCTTTTAATAGCAATTTCGGGATGTATATTTGTATTTTTGTGACGAGACGTCTCATCTACTACAAAAAATCATTATTTATAATTACGTCGGTGCAATTTAATATGCTGGAGTGGACAAAATCATTGTTATCACCACAGCCCCATACTCCAGTTTTGTAATTATTCTACCTTCGGACTTCCCATCTTGCTCCAATATTCTTTCAGACAGTTGGTCCAGCTCTTCCACTTTCCCAGCCCGGTATAACTAACTTATGGTTACTCCGTCAACGACTCTATTTTTTTTAAATTAAACGATCTATAATTTTTTATATAATTATAAGTGCACAGCTTTCGCATAGAAGGAGGTTAGTCACAAATGCATATCAAATTGGTTAGTACAGATACTGACGATGACAAAATATAGCCCTCATTCTGTCGATAACCGGAGTAATCCAAGATGGAAGGCGGGAGTGCACCAACAAACCTATGAATAAATAAATAAGAAACACAAAAACAAATTGTGTCCAGAACAGACCGTGGTCACGAAACCAGGGTTGTCCCTCCAGAACAGTGCAAAGCGACTTCCTGCTTCCGACACTCTTCCCACTAAAGCATCACACCAGTCATCCAGAGTATCCCTTAGGAAGAGTGTATCTGGGAGGTGAGATGAAACACACCTGAAGACTCTATGGATATAAAGGGAATCCCGATGGCTCTACCTCGACTTGCCCCAAGGTCACTTTTCATCACATTTTTTTTATGTTCTGACGTCTGGCAAACTTTTGACATCGCCAGCCCATCACAACATGCTTGGGAAGCCAAAGTATCTTAGAGTGTTTAGGGTTGGACTCAAAAGGACAAAATAGCAGTTGCTTTCTAATTTACAGGATCCTAAAATCATTGAAAATAAACCTCGCCTATGAATTCAATTTTCAAAAAAAATGGCAAAGTCTTTACATTTAAAAAAAAACTTCCTCGACTATCAACTGCTACTTATTTTAATTTGACTGAATTTTCAGAATAGGAAATAACCGGGATAATAATCTGGATATTTCCGACGACGATGACGATTCCGAAATAAATATGAAGAAAATTATAAAACTTGAAATGTGCACACTTAACCCTTTTTTTCAATACACCCTTATCCCTTTTTCCCAGATTCAATGGGTTAACGTTTATAACGAAATAAACACAACATAATACCGATGGAAACGCTGAAGCATTCTAGGTGATCTTTATCTGACTATATTTCCTCCTTGATGGCGTGTGATTCGCCTACTGTCCGGACATATTATTTCACTGCGCTATTTAGAACGACGTTTTGGAAATCGTAGTCGCAGATAAACATTCCTGTTCTCAGTTTTCCGGTAGTCTCGCCGATTGTATGGCGACATAGGCGATTTTCCGTTCCACCCGAAATGTTTCCCTGTAATGAAAATACGTGGAACGGCTTTTTAGTCACATATTTAAACCTTTTGTTGGGGCGCTGAATGCCTACACTATTTTTTATATCGAAAATACATGAAGGGTGGTATCAATGGAGGGACGGTCGTTTTCAACCCTCTGAGACGCAAGGCTGTTCCTACTTATTTATTTATGATACGAATTTTACAATGAAAAAATCACAACACTTACGATACATGGTGAACAGTAGGGGTAAACAAATTTAACGAAATCAGATGAGTTATAAAAAAATGTAATCACTCCTCACCTATTCCTCTAAAATATTCAGCATTATGTGAAACAATAAAATATTGTACCTGAACTGCTTAGCAGAAAATACTCAATAGAGAAAAATTACCAGGTAATTATCATTAATAAAACGTAAATAAGTGCATTTTAAATTGAAAAAGTCTATTCTCTACAATAAAAAGACTTCCTAAAAATGAATCAGTGTCAGTGGATTTACCATATTTAGATGATGCCTTCGGAAAGCAAAACAGCTGTCAACCTTGATACGTAGAAGATCGTTTTACCGTTTAATTAAAAAACAAAAAAATAAACAAACACTTTCTTTTGAACCCCTAGTTTATTTGTAAATGATCACCTACTGGTTTCGCTTATGCCAGTCTTCGGGAGTAAAATTTCAAACTAATCAAAAATACATAGAGTGAGCATTAATACAAAATAGAATAAGAGGGGGACATAATATAATATACAATACTGGAACAGTGAGCCAGAGATATGTTTACGTGTAACAGAATGGAATAACTTAGAAAAGAGAAAGAGAAAAAACGTCAAAGGAGGGAAAGATTAACGGGGGGATAATATTTTTAAATAGAAAAATATTTATTAAATATTTTTAAAATTTACATAGCTTAGCATTTTTCAAAATCTAATCAGAAAAATTACTTTTTCTGACCGTCCCATTGTATATTTTACAAAATATTTCAAATACGAATATGATTTTTAAAGCGGTGAAAAGTATGTTTAATCATTTATCGGTGCGTTTTTGTAAATAAACGTAACTAAATATTTGTAATCCGCAATTTTTTATTCGCTTTTAAATAACGATTTATAAATTCTACGTATAATTAGATATGATAAAAGTTATATATTCAGAATCGGCGTTAACTGATCCACATGAATACATATTTTTATTATTTTTATAAACAATAATTATTAATCTAAAACACTCATCCAAATTGAAAAAACCTTCCGAGCAAAGATAAATGTCGCCGGCAGGACTCGAACCCGCACCCTTCTAACGTCCGGTTAGATGCTCTACCGTTGAGCCACGTCGGCTTATCGCAAACCCGCCAAGTTAATCAATATATACTAGTGTTCCATTTAATAATTACTGTTTTTATTATATTTTCACCTGTAAACAACCAACTTTTTATTAATATGAGAGAGGCTTGTAACGGCTAAATCCCTCAAATAGATGGCGTCGAGACAAATTATGTCTACATTTTATTGGTGAAAATTGCTTTGACTTGTCAAATATTTATTAATTGATAAACTAAAGTTCTTAAAAAACTTAAGACAAGATTTTTGTGCATAGCGCAAAGGGTAACAATTATTATTTTTATAAACAATAATTATTAATCTAAAAACACTCATCCAAATTGAAAAAACCTTCCGAGCAAAGATAAATGTCGCCGGCAGGACTCGAACCCGCACCCTTCTAATGTCCGGTCAGATGCTCTACCGTTGAGCTACGTCGGCTTATCGCAAACCCGCCAAGTTAATCAATATATACTAGTGTTCTATTTAATATTTAGCCGTTACAAGCCTCTCTCATATTAATAAAGTTGGTTGTTTACAGGTGAAAATATAATAAAAACAGTAATTATTGAATGGAACACTAGTATATATTGATTAACTTGGCGGGTTTGCGATAAGCCGACGTAGCTCAACGGTAGAGCATCTAACCGGACATTAGAAGGGTGCGGGTTCGAGTCCTTCCGGCGACATTTTATCTTTGCTCGGAAGGTTTTTTCAATTTGGATGAGTGTTTTAGATTAATAATTATTGTTTATAAAAATAATAATTGTTACCCTTTGCGCTATGCACAAAAATCTTGTCTTAAGTTTTTAAGAACTTTAGTTTATCAATTAATACATATTTTTATAGTCATTATATTTTTCACTGGAGTTTCTTAATATTTATTTTAAAAATCTTCTAAATTATTTAATCAAATGAGAAAAAAAAAATTTTTTGGATAGAATAATAGCGTCGGTGCTATTATTATAGGAATGATCTTTTTCAATTAGATGGTTGGCGAAATACGAAAAACCATGGCTGTTTAAACATCCAAGATATTCTTTGATTCCAATTACGTGCTGTCTAACCGATGTCAAATGCTGAAAAGTTATTTCATTTATATAAATAGATGCCCGTTATTTGCATATCTCTATATATAAATATTAGTGTTTGTCTGTATGTCCTCGATTTTCGATTTAGCTGAAAATAGCGCACTTTGTTCTTATTAGTGCCGGGAAGGCTTAGAGACTAGTTTGAATAAAACCCAATATGTAAAAATGTTGCTATAACGTTTTAAAATCAGTTTGAAAAACATGGAAACCCGCCATGTTGTATTGGGGTTAGCCCATAGAAATACCACTCCGGTTAGGCACAGATAACATATTCAAAATAAGAAGGTTTGTTTAGGTAGAATATTTTCTAAATGGAAAACACAAGTACCTACTTAAGAATATATCGATATAATTTAAAAATAATAAATGTTTGGAAAGAAATAAAATTTTCAAATTAATGTTTCTTTCTTTAGAGATAGTAATAGTCATCACACGGCATTACTATCGCTTTCAAATCAATTATGGCACCCAAACGATAAGCAAGAATTCACATCTTGATAACTTTATTCCAAAAAGTAAATAATCCCTGTCAAAACCGGGTACACATCAGCTAGTTAGTAACAAAAATATAATTACACGACTATTGTTTCATGATAATTATTTTTTCACTTTTCATTTTTTTTGTTGTTTTGTTTTATTATTTAGTTCCTCGGTATACAAAATAAAGTTTATTGCTAGTTAAATAACACAGGTAAAACACATTTATACAAATGGGTCTTCCCTGCATCTGAAACTATGAAACATGTTCACTCAGTCGATGCAAATCGACGTGCATGCATTACAATATTCCTATGCTACGTGTTGCCATATTCACGAGTGTTCCAACCGCCAGGTGATTTGTAATAATTACGAGGTAATCCGATGAGCTCCAATGATGTATTGATTAATCACACCGCTTGCTATCCATAATGCGTCTCTCAGAATTGCACATCTGATTCGAGGAAT